>JADBJO010006067.1:52500-57500 GCA_016801955.1 Conus betulinus
CAGATCCTCCTAGCTATCTGAAAACTGGCATAGTGCTGGTGGGACTGATATAGTATCTGAAAACTCCGATGGCTCAATGGCACCATTGCCAATGTCAAGCAGAAGTTTGGCCAAGCTGGCTGACTAGGGATTTCCAAACAGGTGGGCTCTCATGTTGGTGGTTAGATGTTTGACAGCCATGCTCCGCCACAGGTAGGAGGACTTCTTCAGACAGGCGCTGACAATGTTGGCTCTAGTGCCATTGAGGACGACAGGGAGGATCTACCTGAAGTCCCCACAGAACAGCGTTGGGATGCCTCCCATTGGGTGATGCCCTGCAGCGTAGAGTCCACGGCCTCGTGGACAGCTTTGTGGGTCATGGGAGCTTCATCAATTATGACGGTTGCAGCCTCTTTGAGGACTTTGGCCAACGTTGACCCACGCTTGACAGAGCAGGTTGGCGTTTCTGCTTCTCCGCATTCAGGGGGACCTTGAAAGTGCTACACACTGTCCGCCCACCGGCAAAAAAAAAGTAGCGGCAATACCACAGGAAGCACTGGCTAGCACTATTTTGCCTGTGGAACGGATCCTGTTCAGGATAAGATTCCGGATGAAGGTCTTTCCTGTCCCTCCTGGATCATCAAGGAACACTATGTTGCTGCTTGCTGTGGGTCCTGCCTCTGCTCAGCCATGGTCATAAAGCTGTCGTACACGTCTCTCTGGTCAGCTGTCAGCTTCTTCAGCTGGTCATCAGCTGCTGCCCGGAGTGCAGCAGTGTCGTAATTGGCCTCGCGGTAGTATTCTGGAGACACAGTTTTGTTGTTGTGTGACTCTTGGCATCCCATACTCCTCTGTAGACTTGCCTCCAAGAAGGAAGAGTTTGTCCTCAATCACAATAAGAGCTTGGTTGTAGATGGCATCTGTGTACTGCGCTTCATGATAGACATCTCTTGGAAGAGAAAATCTCAGCAAGATGGTCTCTGAAGAGGTTCCACAGGTGTCCTGGGTTACTGGGGTTGCAAGCCAACAGGATGATACAGAAGAAGTCACGTAGCAGTCGGGTTCTCTGAGAGATGGAGAGATGGAGGCTTCCTCCAGGGCAAGTTGTAGATGGTGGTCATCTTCTACGAATCCAAGAGCATTGCAAGCATCTCGAAAAGTATTGTGGACATAGCCGTTGACAGTCTTCAGCTCCTCGTACGAACGGGGTCCTTTCACAACGTTGAGTAGAAGCCTCAAGAAGTAGCACTCCCCCTGGCGAGGACTGATACTGTACAATCGCCCGATTGCAGTGCACCTTTGTCGTTTCTTCCACATCTTCTGAGTGGACATCCATGTAATGTGCTCAGGGACTTCCACGTACTTCAGCTCTCGTGTTGTAGGGTCTTGAGAGCATAGGCTGAAGAGGGCGGTAAGGGTTGTTTCTGGGGGAGAGCCTTTTTGCTCTTTGCGCTGCGTTGTGTGGATTGAAGTAGACCCGTTGTCCATTCTCCAAGTGGACAGGTAGTCTCTGCACCAGGGGGTGGCGCTCATGCAGGTCAAATCCCAGGAGTCTCCAGGTCGCCTCGATGCTGCCAACGTAGCGGGCATTCTGGTACATTTGGATCTCGTCAACGACTGGGAGGTTGTTGAGCTGCTCCTTCACCTGCCTGAGTTGCTTGGAGTTGGAAGACGGCTTGGTCTGTGCCCTTGTGGACATACTTCAGGACGTACTGATGGATTTTATGCTACTGCGTATTTCCACATTGATGTGGCAGTTGAACTGGTGTAGGAGATAAGGGTTGTAGGGGACAACCCACTGGTTGGTGACGACGAGTTCTCTGCCCAAGCTTCACAGTCCCAGTATGTCCTCCATCAGACTCCTCGCGTCTCCTGTACTTGGGATAGCTGTCCTCACCCTGCTCTGTGACCCTCGGAAGACCTTGGGGTAGTTTTTAGCGCATTACGTAGTCTCTCTGTCCATGCAGCTGCTCCTTGGGTTGAAGATTCCGCAGGGCCCGTGGATCATGTGTGTGCCATGACCATACGGTGCAGCTCAGGGCTCTCCTGTGAGTTTGGGATTTCTGCACAGACAGCAAGATCAATGTCGTTTGGCCGTATCTTGTTGTTTGGATTCTGCCAAACCAGAATATGGGAATGAGGCAGACCACGCTTCTGGTACTCCACAGTGTACAGCCATGCTCTGATGTTTCAAAAGATCCCCTTCTTGAGCATGCTCATGAGATTCTTTAGCTTCAGTTTGAAGACTCGTGCCACGATGTTAGGGCGTTCATGTGCAGCCTGTCCTGGAAGCAGGTTGTTGACGATCTCTGGCCAGTTGGGGTTGCACGTCATGGTGATGGAAAGATCAGCACAGCCGTACCTGCGTACTTAGGCCATAGGCCATGGCGTCCCTTTGCTTCTCATGCAGTAGCGTGGACCAACAGAAAACGATGAAGGCAGCGCGATTCTCTGTCCCACGCTTTTGTGGGGGTCCCCATCATTGGCAAAGAGAGCGTCACGCAGTTCCTGGTAGCTATCGGCTCGCAGAGACTGTTGTTCTCTTCTGATGTACTTGAGCCGCTCTGTCTCATTTTGCAGTACCAGTCCACCAGAAGCTGCTTGAACAACCTGCCGTACTTCAAGACGTGGTTTTCAGGGCGGACTTGGATATGGAAACAATAGTACTGCTGTTGCGTAATCTTTCACCCATTTTCTGCAGTAAGATAAACACTGTACCCATCCGTCCCATAGAGAAAAATCAGAGGGTTTTGCAGAGCATCATAACTTCTTCGGCGTATTTCTGAAATCCTCTGCAGACTACCATCTCTTAGTCTAAGGACTATGTCGCGGTTTTCCGTAGGTTCATTGTCCATTATGCCCCAGTTTTCCTTATATGTTTGAATGATAATTTTGGGTACACAGTTAGGAATTTTCCACTCACTTTGTAGCTTTCAGCAAAAGATAAATGATGTTTTTTTTTCAACACTAACTTACCAAGTAAGTTTTCTCAAATTGGTGTCATATGTTACATACGTTTTTTTGTGCATGAAAAATGGTGATGAATTAAAAAGAATTCATGGGAAGAAATAATTTGACGTATAATGTATGACGTAATGTTACCTCATTGCGGAGTCCAAAGTCAAAAATGTTATAGCACAATTGGAGAAGTATGTTCTAATCAATTTAGACGAGTTACCTTTCCATGTAGACGTTGAATCCAATTATTGTGTCGACTAATGATTATTTTGATATATATTGGTAAGAATCATATATATATATATATATATATATTATCTTACTTTCGGTTCGTATTAGTTGTATATCATTGTTCAGCGTTCAAAACTGCACCTGTATATGAATTTCATTAAGTACGGTCTAATTTAGAAATTAACGGTTTATAACGGTCAATTTTTAAGTTTCTGTTCATATTAGTTGTCTATCATTGATCAGCGTGTAAAACTGTACCCGTATACCAAATTTCATCAAGAATGGTCTAAATTTAGAAAATAACGGTTCTTAACGGTTTTTAACGCTCAATTTTAAGTTTCCGTTCGTGTAAGTTGTATATCATTGTTCAGCGTGTAAAACTGCATCTGTGTACCAAATGATATCAAGAACGGTCTAAAATTTATTTAATAACGGTTTTTGACGGTCGATTTTAAGTTTCGGATCGTGTAAGTTGTTTATCATTGTTCAGCCTTTAAAACTACACCTGTATACCAAATTTCATCAAGAACGGTCTAAATTTAGAAAATAACGCTTTTTTTAACGGTGATAAATAACGATCATGTGCTGGAGATGCTGGACGACATAGTTGCTTCATCCACAATGAAGTTCAAGCCAAAGAAATCACGGAGTCTCTCACTGAGGAAAGGAAAAGTGGCCGTATCTGTGGTCAGTGTTGCCAACCAGGCCATTCCAACAGTCACAGAAGAGCCAGTCAAGAGCCTTGGAAGATGGTATGATGATACCCTGAAAGACACACAAAGAGCAAAAGAAACCAAACAGATATCGGAAGAAGGCTTGGAGACCATTGACCAGTGTGGGCTCCCTGGCAAATACAAGGTCTGGTGCCTGCAGTTCATGTGATACCAAAGCTCCTATGGCCTCTGATGATATAGACATCTGCACCAGCATAGTGGAGGCAATGGAATCCAAAAATCAACAAGTTCACAAGGAAATGGCTTGGTGTCCCACCCTGTTTCACTGACATAGCGCTGTACTGTCGCCAAGCAAAGCTGAAACTACCTTTGAAATCCATCCTGGAGGAATACAAATCAGGGAAGATCAGACTTAAAGCATGCTGGAGGATTCAGGAGACAAGGTGGTAGAAGCAATCAAGCCCCAGCTGAAGACAGGCAGCAAATGGAAAGTTCAAGAGGCGATGGATTCTGCAAAAGAAAGTCTCAAGATCAGAGAAATAACAGGGACACACACAGACCAACAGACAAGGACTGGGGGTGACCAAAACTGAATGGTGGTCAAAGGCCAAAGGAAAAAGCCAAAAGAGACATGATGATTCAGGAGAGAGAAAAGAAGAAGAGACCAAAAAAGACTCCAAAAAGCAGCCCAGCAGAGCCAGCAAGGGCAATGGACAACGTGGGAGAATGCACTCCAAAGAAGCTCACTTGGAATGACATTTGGCACATGGCCCCTCTCAGGATCAGCTTCATTCTCAGATCTGCATATGACCTTCTGCCCTCAAATGTAAACCTGGTGAAGTCGAAAAAAAACAGAGACAATCCTGCATGCCCCCTCTGCCATGAAAAACAAACAGTGAAGCATGTCTCAAGCTCATGTAAAGTAGCCCAGGCTCAAGGAAGGTACACATGGAGGCACAACCAAGTGCTCAAAGAGATTGTACAAGCAGTCTGGGCCAGTACCAACACCACAAAAGGGAAATTCAGGACTCTGAAAGCACCCGCAACATTCTTCACGGCAGGAGGCAGAATCATGGCCAAAAACAACAGTGCCACTCAAACATGCAGGCAGAGTCTGCTGGACGGTGCAGATGACTGGGAGTGCACTGCAGACCTCCC
>JADBJO010006067.1:65000-90000 GCA_016801955.1 Conus betulinus
TGCTATATCTTGTCTCCAAACAGATGACGAGAAATTACCAAACAATTATAACAATGTATTAGTTCTCAACCAACCTGCAACATTCTCAAAGGTCGATATTAATCAGACTCTTTTCATGCAGAACCAAATAACAACATCATCCGATCATATACTAACGAGTTGACAGATATTCCGTCTCATAGACGTTAACTTTCCGAAGAAGCAATCAAAAAAACTCATTACAATCTTAAAACATTAGAATCAGACTGCTGGAATTCCGTGCTACTGGCTTGCTGGATAAAGCTTACTAGGTCTTCTTAAGAATGAGGAAAAGAGTATGCTGCACATCTACTAAAAGAATTCCATGGGGAACGTGTTCAATTCTGTACCATTATAAACTATTCAGCTTTTGCTGACCCTATTCTTATTGACCCGTCCCAACATTTTTCAGTCCACGTGTCTCTACAAGACATCCTGTATTCTCCGTTCTCCTACTGACAAAGTTATTGCAAGCCTCAAGGCACAATATAAAGATGTAATTATATTCAGAGAGCATTTAGTATCACCGCGCCCACCATTCGGAATGTGCATTTTCGCCTCAATCTGTATTTCAGTTGTTTTCACTTCTTCAGGAAAGCTTTTTTGCACTCGCAAGATATGCGGTTCTATTGCGCGCGCGCGCGTGCGCGCGCCCTCCTCACTTCCGTAGTCTGACGTGACCACCACTGATGTTCCCAGAAACTGACGCATGCTCATAACACTGAAGAAAACACACACAACAGAAGTGTAAAGATACCTAGACAAATATGTCTTGATTTCTGTGTAGTGACATTTAGCGCTGTAGCATCTCTTTCTATTCTCAGCTATACAGCGTCTTCAAATGTCATCAGAGATGCCATCAGCGTGTTTTGTTTATCATCTCAGCGTTTTGTGTGAAAAGCGAATGTAAAGACAGACAAACAAACAAACAAACAAACAAACATATTCGAGCAAAGAAACAGCGAACGAACGCACAAATACTGGTGTGAGGAGAGTCGCTGTGTGAAAACAAATCCGAACACACAGACACACACAGACGCACACACCACTCACACGCACGTACATACATACAGATCACACTACACGCGTGTGCGCACAAACGCATACACAATATACTTAAACACACAGACACAAGGACACACACACACACTAGCACTATACGTTCAAACTTACAGTCATACTCATAAAACGAGTGACACAGACTCAAGATAACTTATTCATGGTCGGATCACTGCCCCTCATGAAGGAGTACAAGTTACAGTTATCGTTGCTCTCATGTGAAATACTGTTCAAATTATGGGACGATGCTGCATACTATCTGATGTCTGGAATCATTCTACCAGACAAGCAAACAGCACTTTTCTTCTAGCTGTCCTCTATCAAACAGTCCCGGCAACGAACTCTGAAACACAGATATCCAAATGCCTACTGGGTTATGAACACCGACTGTCTGAGAGACAGACTCTTTCACGTTTTTTAACTCTGCGTGCACGCTCGTGTGTGCGTGCCTGTCTCTGCCCACCTTTCTCTCACATCTGAAATTCAACAAATAAAACACACCTTATGCTAGAGAACGGATGCTGCTGATTATGTAGTGTTTGAAATCATTTCACCATGCAGGTCAACAGAATTTACTTCCTCGCTGTCCCCCATCGCAGACCTCGGCTCAGTTTGATGAGTTCGTATGCGGTTGTCGTAGCTCTCCTTGCAACATCAAACAATGTTCTGATCTAGTACAAAAAAACCGTGGGGAAACCAGACCCATGCCACCAACTCCCAAACGTTGGGAGTGCCCACAATGTCACACGATGGTCAAGAACACCGACAGTCTGGAAGAGAGACACTCGAAGTGCTCCGGGGTTTTCAGCAATGAGAACAAAAATCCCTCAATCGCCTTATCGGACACTGTGGGCAAACTGCCTTTCGTAGAACAGTGGAAGGGTGCTGTCAGCTCTCAATAGCACTATGCAAATTAGCTGCGTCTCCTCTCCGTCTGTCTGTCTGTCTTTCCGGCTGGCTGACTCTCCCTCTCTCTCTCTCTCTCTCTCTCTCTCTCTCTCTCTCTCTCTCTCTCTTTCTCACTCGCTCGCTCGCTCGCTTGCTAGCTTTGTGTCTGTCTGTTTCTCTCCTCTCTATTGGTCTGTCTGTATGTCTCTCTGTCTGTCTGTCTGTCCGTCTGTCTCTCTCCCACTCTCTCTCTCTCCCTCTCTCCTTCTCTCTCTCTCTCTCTCTCTCTCTCTCTCTCTCGGGGGTGAACTTCCGGTTTGGAAAATGTAAACAGTGTGTGACGGAGGCTCCCGTTTATAGTTAAAATTCTGTGGTTTGTGTGGTTTATTTTGATTATTACTGAGTGCCATTATCATCATGCCAGTTTCGCCTATATTGTTTCGGTCTGTGTGTGGACGTTTCGTGAGTGTCTTGATTTCTTTCATGTATGCGCGTGCTGTGAGAAAAGGGAGAATTATTCTGTCGGACATTGAAACTTCGAAAAGTGGCAGGACGGTGTTGCAATGGGGTTTGCTCCTCTCTCTGTTTTTCCACGGACTATTATTGCAAAGATGTGGTGATGTTGAACTGAATCCCGGACCTACCCTCAACACCAAGGCGGACAAGGCGGACAAGGCGGATACTCTTCGACAAACTAGGCTGAAGAGTGCCAGCGAAGCATCAGCCGCCTCCATCCCCTCCCCTAGTCGGACCTGTGCTGAACCAACTTTGAAAGACTTGATGTCATGCATGCGTGATCTGACCAGGAAGTTCGATGTATTAAAAACGGACTTTGATGGAATGAAAGAGGACATGAAGAACTGAAAGGTACGTGTGCAGGTCTGCGTGAGGATGTGTCGTCCTTAAGACATGAAGTATCTGAACTGAAACGAGAAACGAAAAGTTAAAAGAACAAAATGACAAACTGAGTGAGAAGGTCCTACAGTTGGAACTGAAGACTGATGATGATTTAGAAGGACGGTCCAAGAGGAATAATGTAATAATTCATGGCATACCTAGAAAGGAAAAATGAGACTAAGCAGGACTGTGAGGGGCTGGTTCAGGATCTGATCACTGACCAACTCGAGCTGGCCAGTGACATTCAGTTCGACAGGCTTCATCGGCTGAACAGAAAACCTGACTCCCCCATCATCGGCTGTTGTACCTTCTACAAGGACAAAGAACGACTACTGGGTGCTAGACGCAAGTTGCAGGGATCACGTGTATACATTAGTGAGGACTTTACCCAGCGTGTCAGGGAGATCAGGAAAAAAAACTCGTTCCTCATCTGAAGGCTGCAAAAAGTGCCAGTAAAAGGGTCTCTATGGTTTTTGACCATCTGGTAATTGATGGTCAAAAGTACTATCTGGGTCAGGCAGACAAACTTCAGCATGTCACTTAGGGACACGGGCGGCCTCATCATCATGATTACGTTAATTCATTGAAAATGCCAAAATTTAATGTCCATGAAATTGTGAACATAGGAGAGGGAACGCAAGTTAGTTTGACACCGGCAGTGTGTGCATCGTCTGAGAAGAACGCACGTGCAGGTCGAGCGTTGGCAGGTAACACAGAACTGACGGTGGCAGGCGCTTGTGACAGTGTTCACACGGGTAATGCTGGCATCACTAAACACGTGATACAAACACAGGCAGATGAAATGAGTTCGTTTGATAAAGTTGAGAATGGGTCCATAGTTTGTGATGAAATAGATCTTTGTTCTAATAATTCTTTTATGGCCGCTTTGTCTAGCAGAGTAAATGTTTCTTTAATGAATGACAGCTCTTCGTCTGTCTGTTCACATGTTTGTGCAGAAACGTCTGCAAGTAATTCTGACTGTCTTTATAACTATTGTGAAAGTAAGAAAGGTCAAGATCGTGTGAGAGGTCATGAGAACGTGAACAATCCACGTATGAATGGTAAACCCGTTATGTTTTTACACTGGAACGTTTGTGGTTTGCTTCCGAAGATTGCTGATGAAGATTTTGTGTTCATATATACCGTTTCTTTCGATTTTATTTGTTTTGTTGAGACATTTGTGGTTGATTTTCAATCTAGTGTGTACAGAAATTATAAAGTGTTCTGTAGACCAGCTACTCGTTTTACAAAACGAGGGAGGCGCTCGGGTGGGGTATATGTCTGGTCAAAAAGGAATGTTTGCCATATATTCAAGAGGTACATACTGATCATAAAAAACGTCATAATGTTTCTTATTCATAAGAGTCTTTTTGGCTTATCAAAGGATATTTTGTATGTGTGTGCGTATGTGCCACCAGAGAATTCACCATATTATTCGTTTTGCGATATTGAAAATGGCATTACTGATCTGGAAGCCTGTATTGCTGATGCTCGACTAGTTCTGCCCGACGTGTTTTTACTTCTTTCTGGAGATCTAAACAGTAGAACAACATGATGATGTTCCACAAGACTTGAATGCACATGAAATTGTCAATAATTTTCAGTTAAGCTACAGACCTGAGATGAGTGACAGAAATTCTGAAAGATAATGCTTAAACAGATATGGTAAGCTGTTGTTGAATATGTGCACATCACTGGGTCTATGTATTTTTAAACGGTGTATGTAATGGTGACTGTCAAGGTCATTTCACATACATATCAGAAACTGGAAGTAGTGTGAATGATTATTTCATAGCATCCTGTGATTTGTTTGCTGTCATCCATCTGTTTTGCAAACTTTATGTAGCTGAACGAATTGATTCTGACCATTTACCGTTGGAATTTAGCATTGGTTCTCTTCAGAACAATAGAAACGAGGTATGTGAAATAAAAAAAGCTCAGTTTATTGAAAAATTCCAGTGGCAAGATAAACATGCTGATTTATTTAATGAGCAAATGAATAGCAAAGATACACTGTCGTTGTTTGGACAAGCTATTGCTCTCATTGATAAGGATATTAATGCTGCCCTTGATGCTTTTAATGAGTGTATTAAAAAACAATCTGAATGCATGAAAAGACGAATTAGATTGATGGGTAGGAATGGGGACAATGATTGGTATGATACAGAATGCACTAGTACTAAAAACTAAAGGCAAGAAGGCTTCTGCGGATATACAGGAGAACGCAAGATAAAGAAGATAACAAAATATATTGTCATGCACGAAGAGAATACAAAAAATTGATCGAGAGGAAGAAAAAAGAAAATAACAGTTCTCTGCTATGTAACCTCGTAAATTCGGTGAATAACCAGCAAGAATTTTGGAAGCACTTGCGCAGAATATCTGTGAAAAGAATGCACACATCCAATAATATAACTATTGATGACTGGTTTTCTCATTTTCATGAGCTTCTTCTTGAAAATGGTGAAACCGAAGACGATGTTACTGATGTTATTAGCGAGGTAAATCTGTCTGGAAATAGTACCGAATGTTCCTACTTTGATCGTCCAATTTCAAGAGAGGAGATTTCAACTGCAATGAAAAGGCTTAAAAAACAGAAAGTCTGCAGGGCCAGATGGAATCATTGGAGAATTATTGAAATTTGGTGGTAATGTTATTATTGATTTCTTTGTTAAGTTTTTCAATACACTTTTTGATAATGGGCTATTTCCAGAACGATGGACAGAGTCAATAATCGTGCCACTGTTTTAAAAAGGGTGCAGTTGATGTCCCTGGCAATTATAGAGGTATTTCGTTGGGTGACATCAGTAGTAAGGTATTTAGTTCAATATATCAATTGCAGTTACAAGAATGGGTACGGCAAAAAAATGACATCACAGGTGAACATCAAGCAGGGTTTAAGAAAGGCTATTCAACTATTGATCAGATGTTCACACTCTTAGCGTTAATACAGAAACAATTTTCACAGAATCGTAAATTATATGTTGCCTTTATTGATTTCGAAAAAGCTTTCGACTCTGTATCAAGATTATTGCTCTGGCCAGTACTCCAAAAGAATGGAATTCAAGGAAAACTCTACAAATGTATTAATAGTATGTATAGTAGTGTGAAAGCAAGAGTAAGATCTGGTGCTAGTTTTTACTGACTATATCATGTGTACAAGAGGGGTAAAGCAGGGTGATGCATGCAGCCCTGTTCTTTTCTCCTTATTTATAAACGAGCTAGCCATGGAAATAATAGAGAAAGGAAGGCACGGAGCAACATTGACCCCTGATTTCATGGAATTGTTTATTTTGTTGTTAGCAGATGACATTGCCTTGCTTTCAGAAACACCAGTTGGTCTTCAAACACAACTGAATAGTTTATGGAGTGCATCTTCAAGACTTCAGCTTAAGGTCAATATGAAAAAAGTAGTGTTGTTTGTATTCAGGAAAGGTGGTTATCTTGCGGCGAGTGAAAGGTGGTTTCTTAATAGAGAGGAAATGAAGATTGTCAACTGTTATAAGTATCTTGGTATATATTTCTCCACGAGACTTAGTTTTGCATTTGCTTGTGAAGACCTTGCAAGCCGAGCAAAGAATGCCTTGCTGTGTATTATGCAAAAGTTGCACACGCTTAAGAATAATTCATTTTCAGTATTTTTGAAAATTTTTGATTATCAGGTTCTACCTATTGCCATGTACGGTGCTGAAATATGGGGATTAGATAAAGCAGTTGCTTGCTTGTATTGAAAAGGTCCACTTATTTTGCATTAAAAAAATTTTTAGGGGTACAGCTTAAAACGCCGAATGATTTAGTGTACGGAGAGACAGGACGCTACCCTGTTTATATAAATACGTCTGTTCGGTGTATTAGATACTGGCTTAAGTTATTACGTATGGATGGAAATAGACTGCCGGTGAAAGCTTACGAGATGTTGATGTGGCTAGACTCACGCGGTAAATATACATGGGTTTCAAGGATTCGAGAGAAACATTATTTCAGAACGGTTTTGGAATGGTATGGCTAAATCAAGGGGTTGAAAATGTAAATGCATTTCTGGATGAATTTCGCCAGAGGCTTATTGATTGCCGATGGCAAAACTGGAGTGAACATCTCCAAGACAGTGACCGGTTTTCTTTATATAGAACTTTCAAATCATCTAGGAGCTGTGAAAAGTATCTTTTAATTGACATCGACAGACATATAGATGTTATTTAACAAGTTTTAGATTCGGAGTAACAGACATGGCAATACATCGGGACCGATATAATCAAGTATTAACTAATTATGTAGCATGCCCATTGTGTAATGACGCGCAAGAAGATGAAGTGCATGTTTTTTGTTTTGTTGCCCTAGTCTCTGTGAGCTTCGGCAACAATATATTCCAGGAAAATTTTATGTAAATCCATGTCTATTTAACGTAGCCTTATTAATGGCTAACAGTAACGAAATCATACTGAAGAATGTATGCATGTATTTATATAAGGCATTTAAAAGGCGTGCGACTGTAGTTGAAGGATGTGAATGTTAATATTGAAGCATGTATCTGTTGTACTGTATTGTCAAAAGATGTTGGAATCTGTCATTATTATGTTGATATATCCTTACTTTTTCTTGTCGTTCAAGTGCCATTGTAAATAGTTCCCCCCTTCAGTAGGGGCTGCGGCCTAACCTGAATAAAAACTATTTTCCATTTCCATTTCCATTTCTCTCTCTCTCTCTCTCTCTCTCACACACACACACACACACACACACACACACACACACACACACACACACACACACATATACACACTTATACCCTCTCTCTGTCATTCTTCACTAAGGCAGGGGCAGAGGTGGGAGGGGGTGGGATTAGTCTGAGGCAGAGCGGTGGAGGGGTAGTGATTGTGATTGGACAGTGGCCGAAATCTGGATGCAAAGTGGACGTACACCCTCAGTAGTAATTCTCCTCCCTCTCTCTCTCTCTCTCTCTTCCTTCTCCGTAACAGATATCTTTCTTTCTCTTCCTGTCCCATGGTTAGCATCCTTTCCCATGCGGCGCTAAGTCTTCTAACTCTCCTTCCCTCCCCAGCGACACAGTCAGTCAGGGTGGTGTTGTGTGTGCAGGAAAGAAGAAAGGGACGCTTTTCCCCGACCACCGCGTGTTGACACAGGGTCACCTCGTTTGCCTCCTGGAGTGACGTCATCAGTGAAAGATTTTAAAATACCTGTCTTTTTTTGTCGTCGTAGTTCAGTCAAGCTCAAGCTTGCCATGCCTGCCTGTCTGTCTGTCTGTCTGTCTGCCTGCCTGTTTGTCTGTTTCTTCCAATGCGCCTGTCCTCTTTTTTTTCTCTTTCTCTCCTCTTATTTTCTTCTTCCCCCTCCATCCATCCCTGTTTTCACCCACCTCTCTCCCTCCCCTCCCTCCCTCTCTCTCTCTCTCTCTCTCTCTGTCTCTCTCTCTCTCTCTCTGCTGCTCTCTCTCTCTCTCCCCGCTGCATCTCTCTTTCTCATCTCGTTTTCTCTCTTTCCCTCTTTCTCTTCTCTCTCTCTCTCTCTCTCTCTCTCTCTCTCTCTCTCTCTCTCTCTCTCTCTCTCTCTCTCTCTCTAGTCATGCGTAGTTAGTCTATTAGTTGGGCAAGGGAAGGAGGATGAAAAAAGTATGTGTTTGCTTATCTGTTACCCTTGGAAATAAAGATTATCGTAATCATCATCATCATCATCATCATCATCATCATCATCATCTCTCCCCTTCCCATATCTCAGCTTCCTTCCACCTCTTACACCCAGCCTCACAAGCTGTGTCTGCTTTGGGAAGAGAAGTACTGTGTCCTATGTGAGGAGGAGGAGGGAGGTTCCTCTCCCTGACGACAACGTGTTGATGCAGGGGCATTCTGATTTTATCTCCCTCCTCCCTGTGCACTCATTTTCAGTGACAGAAGGCTTCACTCCACCACTCATCGCCGAGTGTTCCACCCAAAACCCAGCTGTCTGTTGTGGCGCAATTCGTCACTCTTTTCAATTTGTCATCACACACAGTACAGGCTGGTTAAGAAACGGGTGATGAGATGTCCTGCACAATGTCTACGTGACTGATTTATATCCATGAGAGTGCTTTATTCAGTTCGCTCTGAGAGGGCCCCTAACCGAATGAAATACACTGTGTCAAGTCATACATAGCAACATGCTTGAGAAGTTTATTTGGATTGATGAAACATACCTTTTAAAAAGAGCTAACTCGCAAAAAAAGGTGCAACAAAAGCTGTGCTTGTTGGTGCCACAGCTCGTCCCCAAGCGAGTGACAAGAAATGAACAAACATTTATGATACTGAACTAGTTTTCAACAAATCTGCAATACTTCCAAGGGTCAACATCATACTCTTTCTACACAAAAATAAAACATCGATCATCTATTCACGAATGGAGAGGTATCCCGTCTCTAAAATGTTATCTTTACGAGAGAGCATCCACCTAACTTATCACTACGTTACGGAATTAAGTTTAGACTACTGGAATGCAGGTGCGGTGCTGCATAATATACACAAGGTGTTCTTAAGAATACAAGCTAAAAAAAAAACAAAAAAAAAAAAAAAAACACTTGAGCATCTAGAAATCCTGTTAAAAGAACAACGTTGGCCACCGGTTGAATACCGTACCATCACACAATAATCAATCTGTGCTGACCTCATTCTGACAGAAGTAACATTTTTTGCTCGTCCATGCACATACCAGGTAACCCGTACTCTCCGTTCATCGACCAAAGAAAGTTCCGAAAGTCTCACGACACAATATGGACACAGTTAGTAAGATAACATTCAGAGTTAGTGCACCCATCTTCCAATGCTCTCTTCCTGATCTTTTGTCGGATGTGCCAATTTTGTCTCAGTTTGTATCTCAGTCACATTCACTTCTTCAGGGAAGCTTTCTTCCACTCGTAATATGCGCAGTTCCATTGTTCTTTAAAAAAAAAGTAATAGAATTCTTGGGTCGAGTGTGGGGGCATGTGCGTACTTGCACTGCAAATGTTGTTGATGGGATTCTCTCTCTGTCTGTCTGTCTCTCTCTCTCTCTCTCTCTCTCTCTCTCTCTCTCTCTCTCTCTCTCTCTCTCTCTCTCTCTTTCTCTCCCCCCCCCCTAATCTTTCTTATATTTCTGCCGCTTCTATTCTGAGCACCGTATTAATGTGCGTGTCTTAAGATTTATTTTATGGTTTGGTGTTTTAGATCTGACTGTCTGTCTGCCGGTCCTCTCTCTCTCTCTCTCTCTCTCTCTCTCTCTCTCTCTCTCTCTCTCTTATCATTCTCATCGCCAGAGTCCAAAATCAACACTGCTCAAGATCCCCAAAACTCTCGCTTTGAACACAGAACAAAGCACAGACAACGAAAACACATAAACCTATCTCGGCAAGTAATGTCATGATTTCTGCAGAGTGACATTTTGCGCTGCAGCTTCCCACATTCTGGGCTATACAGCGTCTGCAAATCTCATCAGAGATGAATCAGCGTGTTTTGCGTATCGTCACGACATTTTGTGTAAAAAAAAAAATAGACAGTACAAACAAACAAATATACAACAGCAAAGGGGAAAAAAGACCTAACGAAAGCACAAATATTACACAAACACAGGTGCAGAAACACAGGTGCGAGTTACTGTGTAAAAAAGAAATCCAAAATACAGACAGACGCACACGCGATGCACCCGCAGATATGTACAAATCACACTGAGAATTGCGCGTGCCTCTAAGCACAAACACACACATTTCACAAATATATATACATACACAAGACGATATACACATTCCCACCATACTCTTAAACTTCCAGCCACAATCATAAACTGAGAGAGAGAGAGAGGAGAGAGAGGAGAGGAGAGAGAGAGAGAGAGAGGGGGGGGGCTGAAAAAAAGATAATTTATGCGAGGCTAGGCCTCTGCCCTTCATGCAGAGGTTAATTACAATTATCGTATCTCCCAGTCCACTGCACGCAAGCATGATCAGCTCTCAATCGAAAAACTATTTTACGATACAACAAATGACAGCAAGCTGAGTGCTCTGAATGCATAAATGAAGTTTTAAAAAAGAGTTGTACCGAGGACATGCCAAAGGAAGTGCTAATTTAAACTGACTTGGGAAGTTATACAATTTTAGTGGTATACACCGTGCTCTTAGTTTGTACAGGATAGCACAACGCAAACTGCACCTCATTTTTCTGCCTCCTTTCTGCAAAATGGGCATATCTGGTCGGCCTTGCTTTGAGCACCATAGTGGTAATAACGCTCTGCAATTTCAGAAGCACCGATCCTGAATCTAATCGTTATATACTTTCAAATACCCGCTCAGATTTAGCAGGAAATAGGTTTAACATTAGATACAGTAGACAAGGACCCGATTTTTAAAAGAAAGAGAGAGAGAGAGAGAGAGAGAGAGACAGAGAGACAGAGAGAGAGAGAGACAGAGAGATACAGACAGAGAGAGACAGACAGACAGAGAGAGAGAGAGAGAGACAGAGACAGAGAGACAGAGAGAGAGAGAGAGAGTTTTATAAGCACATTGTGTGTGTGTGCGTATGTGTGGATATGTGTATGAGCATGTACATTTCGAGCTTGGGGAGAAAAAGGGCTAAATCAATACATTTTTTTTTGTAAACCCAGATTCAAGAAAAGCTATGCAAGTCAACTGGGAAGAAAATGGATTCCAGTAGCATAGCATCTTCACCGACACGTATGCATTTTGAACTTTTTTTTTTTTTTGGATGTAAGAATAGAGATTGTGGATGGCAAGACCATGGCTAGTATCGATTCGATTTCTTACAGGTACGCGCTCTGTCTGTCCGTCTGTCTGTCTTTTTGTCTCTGTCTGTTTATCTGTCTTTGTCTCTCTCTGTCTCTCTCTGTCTGTCTCTGTCCCCCGCCCCCCTTTCTCTCTCTCTCTCTTTCGATTCAGTGTCAGTGTCTGTGTATGTCTCTCCCCCCAAACCTTCCAAACCATTCTCTTCTATCCCACCCCATCACTACCCCCTCCCCCCTCTCTCCCTGGTGTTTGTTTCTATATCTGCCAGTCCATCCATCCATGTGTCTGTGTGATAGTGTGTGTGTCTCTACCACCCTCCCTCACCGTTCTCTACCCCCTCTATCCTCCCCGTCTCTGTTTGTCTCTCCGTATATCTGTCTCTCTGTCCGTCTGTCCGTCCGCCCGTCCGTCTGTTCGCCAGCCCATCCACCTGCCCTTTTTTTCTTCTTCATTACCATTACCATTCCCTCTTCTCTTCCTCTTGTTCTCTCTCTCTCTCTCTCTCTCTCTCTCTCTCTCTCTCTCTCTCTCTCTCTCTCTCTCTCTCTCTCTCTCTCTCAAAAGTATGGCCTGACAATTTTAAGCGGTTTGCACCGTAGCCATATGTCTCTGGTGACACCTGTCTGTTTCTTCGCTTGTGTTCATTAAGTCATTACTATAATGATGGAAGAATTGTTAACCTGCACTTGTTTTCCCCACTACTTAATTGTTCAGCATTATACACATATATATATATATATATATATATATATATATATATATAGAGAGAGAGAGAGAGAGAGAGAGAGAGAGAGAGAGAGAGAGAGAGAGAAATAGATAGATAGATATAGATATATATTATATGGATGTATGTATGTGGTGTGTGTTTGTTGTCCATGTGAGACGCGCGTGTGTCTGCCGCAACTGAACCTGATTTCTCTCCGCTCACAGTTTCGTTATGTATGGGCCCGACTTAACCGTCGTTGTACGACTACACGTTTCAGGGTAGGAGGTAGGACCGTCTTTCCATTACCGTGGTTCAATAGAGAGCGGTTCAGTGACGGCGACAGAGGCTTATTAAACTAGATTTTGTGGGAGACCCCTGCTTTCCTCCAGTAATCACGGCTCATTGACCGCGGTTCTTCATTTACCCAACCAGCCCCACAGATCCTTGCTCCTGCATTGTCAGAGCTGGTACTGGTGCTCGCCCTTTCCTGTGACGATGGGATCCAGGGCTTTTCCGAAGTGGGAATGTCACCCCGCCCACGTCATAAAGGGGCACTCGTCTCTTCCGGAAGTTGTCTTCCGTCGTCAGCATTATGTGTAGTGAGCGGTCTTGATCCGTGCGGGCGATGTTGGTGAGAGGGGAAAGGGGGGAGTGAGTGGGACTCGTTAGTTAATGGGTCTTTTTCAGGTTTGTTTTTGTCTCGCTTTTTTTGTCCTACCGTGTCCGTAGTTTGCTCTGCTGTTTCCTTATCCGTCCCTTCTTTTTTTCACAAGAATTTGTGTTGCTGCTTGTATGGTGGATCCTGATTTCTAGAGACAGAGGTGGGTGGGGGTACAGGTGGGAACTGAATGGGCTTCTGTGTATCATTATACATTCCTACCTCTTTTCTTTTGGTTGTATTGTGATTTTTGCAGTGAATGTGATGAAAGATTTAGCGTGACATATGAGAATTCCTATTGTCCATGCCCGTAAACAGATGTCACAGGATGACAGAGCAACATGCGACTTTGGAGTTTCCTTGGACCGTCTATTTAATTTACCTAACAAAATTCTTTTCAAAAAAAAATTGTATTTTCTAAACCTGCATGCTCTATGTTTGCCTGTTATGTCCCTTCCGTCTTGTTTTGTTAAATTTCTTCGAATAATTTAACGAGAAAACATTTTTGAAATGCTGGGCTCTTATTTTGCGTGACAGAGAAGCAGAAATGTTACAGTGCTTCTATTTACATAGAAATTTTGTTCAAAATGTATTTGTGTGTAAGTGTGTCAATGGATTTGTCAAATGTTTTGAAGCTGTCGTATATTACGATATTGGATTTACAATTGTCTGATCAGACCAGTTAATAATATTCTAATCCTCTTTCAGTCATCTCTCTCTTCAGATCTTCTAACTATTTTGTACAAACTCCTTCATCTTGGACAGACTAGTCTCACTTCATCCCGTACAATTCTATTGGACGTTGTCAGTCCAATGGTGAAATACCCGTAAACCGCAAATAAATCTTTACAGGCCCCTTTTAGATGGTCACGAGACAAGAAACTGTCGTTGTCTCTCTGCAGGCTGCGCGCTGGATTATTCCAGTCTGACAGCAGTCATGTCACCAATCAGATCAAAGGTAGTTTTTAAACGGCCAGCCAGTCGTTGTTGGTAGTCCTTACACAGGACACGTTAAGACCAATCCTGAGCCAGGCCAACTTTCCGACGACAACAGCCAACGACCAATCATCAGGCTGCATCTTCTGTCAGACAGCAATGTCTGTCATGTCTGGGGAGGGTGCGGGGATCAAATCCCTCCCAGTCCTTCCCTGATTCAATGGTGGTGCTCACTGGGTACAGTAGTCTGAGAACACAGGACACCAGGCTGGAACATTTGGAATTCCTGTTGCGCTGTTTGCTTCCTCGTGTCTCGCCCAATCATATCTTAAGGTTATAAACTGCCTGGTGTAGGTATTCATTCCTGGTTATGAAACTGGAACTCAAAAGAAGACAGACAGATAGACTGATAAACAGACAGGTACAGATAGACTGATAAACAGATAGGTAGATGGACAGATAGATAGATAGGCGCGCGCGCGCGCGCACACACACACACACACACACACACACACACACACACACACACACAAGAACAATATTTATACACACACACACACACACACACACACACACACACACACACACACACACACACACACACACACACACGGCACTAGATCTGGAACTCAGACCTGTACAAATAATTTCAAATGAACTAAAAACAAAAACCAAGACATCAATTAACATTTTTTTTTAAATCGCAGAATCCTTTCATCCATCCATCACTCTACTACCGCACGATCACAATAACAAGTCAGTTCAGCTACCAACCTATCCATCAATCCCTGAAGCAACCAACTCCTCATTACACAGACAAAAGGCGCATAGAGAAACGATTCGGCAAATCAGACAGCACAGCCCGGGCAAGGAAATCTCCACAATGGCATTAGACAAAAAGGATTGGCCACGGCGGAAGATGCAGGCGATAGTGTCACTCCCAACCACTCCCTGCCCCCCCTCCCTTTCCCTCCCTACCCTCTGTTTCTTGACCCCTCCATTCACCCCCCCCCCCCCCCACCACTGTACTCCCATCACACAGCCTGATTAGCTCCCCCCCCCCCCCCACACACACACACATCACACACCCCTCTCTCAGTTCCTTCCCTTTTCTCTCTCCTTTCCCCGTCTTGTTCTCGCTCCTCGCTCACGTCCCTCCCCGCCTGGCTTTGAGTCAGTGTTGGGAAGGATATGTGTGATGGTGGAGTCATGGTAAAGATACGTGGTGGGTACTACAGCGCATAGAAGGCAGCTGACAAGCAGCTCAGTACGTAGTTCCGGAAATCCGGTGACAGGAGGGATAAAAACCTCATGTTCTTGTTTACCCCCCCCCCCCCCCCCCCCCCCCCCCCCCCCTGTCATTCATCCACACACACCAGCATTTGTGGGTGTGGCCCTGTCTCTGGGATTCTGACCCGTAGTTGAAGTCGGTTAAAAAGCTATGTGTTTTTAAACTCAGATCCCCCTTACCCAGTCAGCACGAGTTACCCTTCCTATTTGTCGGTTGTTGTTTGATGTTTCCCACTTCACTGAAAGATTTCCTGAGAAACTGAAGTTTCCTGTCTTGTTTGAGGGTCTGCTGTATGTTTTATTCCACGTTGTTCATAATGAAAATGCTGTGCTAATCTTCAATAAGTCTGAGTTTGCGTTCCCTCATTTTCCCAGCTACCGTTGCTGTGTACACGTGTCAGACACAGGGTATATGGACAAAACTTTGAACGTCCTTTTGGGGGAATACCTATTTCTTTGTTTTGTGTGCTTTGCTATCTAAATAGGTCTATGACAGATGTCTTGTCACTGGAGCAAAAGTTACCCTTCTTGTGTGTCATTAATATTTATGGGTTTTTTTATTTGAAAGAGGGCTGCACAGCTGGACTGAAAAGACAGTACAAAAAATACTGTTTAGACTGGACAGACAGTTGTGTGCATGCTGTTTGGGTCGAGAAGACAGCCATGTAAATGTTATCCGGACTGGAAAGAAAACTACGTACGCGTTGTTTGGTTTGGGAAAAGAAACATATCAATGTTGCTCGGACTGTGAACACTGCTACTCGAGTTTTATTTTGAATGGGAAGAATATGAATGTTAGTTTGACTGTGAAGACAGCTATACAGATAATGTTTTTTTGCTGGAGAGACAACTACACAGATGTTGTTTGACTGGAATGCAGCTACATAGACGTTTTCAACGGAAGACAGCCAGATAAACATTGTTCTGACTGGGAATACGGCTACTGAAATTGTTAAATTGTTCTTAATGGATAGACAACCATATGATGTTGCTTAACTTGGAACGACAATGATGGACATGTTTTTTAGCTCAGAGAGACAAAATTACTGTCGTTCTGAATCGAAAGTTGATATCTATTTTGTTGTGATTGACTAGACAGCTGTATCAGTGCCCTACTTTCTGAAATGTGTCATATATCATTGGCATGCACTGCAGCAGACGGGGCAGAGTGGTATGAAAGAAGGAAGGGGGAGAGGCAATGGGATAAGAGATGGGAAAAGAGGGTGTGAGTGGGGAGGTGTGCTTGCTGTATTATGAAGACATACCTGTTGTCATAGCCCAGCTGCCCACTGGCTCACTCCACTGTGTTTATCGTGCTTTGAGTATTTCTCATTTATTCCTCCAGCTCTATCATTCTTTCCCTTTTTTTGCCTCTTCTTTTACTGCTCTCTTTCATATTTCCTTCTTCTGTGTCGTCTTCAGGGACACTTGCACAACAGCTATTACCAACAAAACACCGCCATCACCAGCGGATGTCATCAAAAGAAGCAGTGGCCTCACACACTGTATGTAACTCGTAAAACTAGAACCCATTAATGAAAAAACAAATTCTAACAAATCGATTGATGGTGGGTTAATCAGAAATAAAAGAACATGAAAGAGTGAAAGAAAATAAGCAAAATACATGGCAATGCCAAATGAAGAACAAGAAATACCAAGAAAGAAAAGAAGGATGTGCACTAATGATGGTAGGGTGCAACCCTGCCTCATTTCATGAATGAAACGCAGTTCTTTTTGACGAAACAAGGTCAGACGAAAATCTGAAAAATGTGATCGACCAAACAACACGCGGAACATTCCACACCCCATCAACCACTTCTCATCTCCATCATCAGTCGTCAACAGCTGTGAAGCTGTCAGGCAGCTGAGGCGGTTGTTTGGTCCCGGAAAGCAGGACACAAAAGCAGCGGCGGAGGGGGGGGTGGCGGAGGGAGGGGAGGGGGGGGTGGGGGCAAACGAAAGAAGTGAACCTTGTACAGTGGGCCCCCGAATCCTCGCCGATCTTCTTGATGACTTTGTGTACCTGGTTCAAATCATTTTTAACAGCGCTGACTCTGTGAAACTGCAACAACCGATACTGATGACGCTACACTGGTGACGTGTGAAAAAGGAGAGAGCGCACACGCCTGTGTGTGTATGAGGGGGTGGGGGTGGGGATGTGTGTGAGGAAAGGGGTGGGTGGAGAAAGAAAGGGGAGTAGGGGACAGTAGAGATGGGCTAACCGATAGCCTTACCATGTTCCACATTCATTCTGGATGTGTGCATCAAAAGTTTCTTCTTGAATGATACTTTGAAGAAACACTATAAGAGGAAAGGCAAGAAACACAGGGAGAAAGGAAACAGAACAAGAACGGTTTTTTTTTTTAAACTGAAACCTTCTCTCCTGGAAAGCTGTAAGACGGCCATGAAACCTTCTCTCCTGGAAAGCTGTAAGACGGCCATGAAACCTTCTCTCCTGGAAAGCTGTAAGATGGCCAATGAAACCTTCTCTCCTGGAAAGCTGTAAGATGGCCAATGAAACCTTATCTCCTGAAAAACTGTAAGATGACCAATGAAACCTTCTCTCGTGGAAAGCTGTAAGATGGCCAATGAAACCTTCTCTTCTGGGAAAGCTGTAAGATGGCCAATGAAACCTTCTCTCCTGGGCAGCTGTCAGATGGCCAATGCACGTGACATCACGCATCATTTTGAAAGGGGATAGCCTGAGCCTTACAAATCTGTTGATCCCATCCAGTTGTCACAACTTTTTGCAGCATGTGAGACAGCATCTGCCTGCTGGAGGTGGAACGCTTCAACCTGATTAATTTAGTGGACTGTGGCTTTGTTGAAATAAAGAGAAAAGGTTGGAAGGACGGACACACAGCAGAGAGAAACATCTAAATAAAGAACAGACAACCAAAAGACGGACCTCAAAGGACTAGTGTATTCACTCCAAGCACAGGTGTGTAAAAACAAAAACTGGCTTCCTCACCAACTGTGAGGAAAAGGGACAGCAACAACTTCAGGAATTTGCTGATGCCATCCAGACCTCCACAACCCACATCCCAGATGTAAGGTGAAGACGTGCGCTATGTGAGAAGAAAAATCATTCAGAGATGTTTACATTTACCAGGGACATGCCATATTTTCAATATCAGAGGTACGTTGGGTAAAAGAGCTCTGGCATGATTTACCGCACTGACTGTGTTAGCTGTCATGATACATGGAGAAATGTAATTATCTGTTCGACTCCAAAATCACTGGATGAACATCAGGACGAATAAGTCCGACCACAGCATCCACCACAATAGCCATCCTGATGACAACACGGACAGAGGAAATGGGTTGAAGAAATTGTGTAGGTGGGTATTTTCAGAACGGAGGACACAGGCGTGGTGGACCTGGAAGTCACAGCCACAGACCTTATGCCAACCAGTGATACCAGACCAAGACGACAGTTGGAAGAGCGCTTAAGGCACAAAGCAGGGAACAGTTACCTTTGAAATAAATGTGAACATCCAGCGTCATGTTAAGTTTGAATAAGCAAGTAAACACCTTACACTGAAGACAAAGCTGGGAACCCAACCACTTGGAGCATTATTCCTATAATAAAAAAACAGCCCTATTGTCTTCGGTCTTCGAAACTGCCTGCCTGACGGATCAACTGATAGGGAATTGGGTAGGTCATGGCTAAAGAGTTTCACCAGATTCAGAATATTGTTGCAACGGCAGTGTGCTACAGTGAACCGATAATCTATCAACCAAACCACAGTGTCACCACCTCCCCACCACCATCACCAGGATCTCTACCACAACAGTGGCGGGAGGACGGAGGATGTCTGAGACCTGAAGCAGTTGTCTGGCACTGGAATGTCGGGGAGAGGAGAACGAATGGAGCAAACGAACCTTGCCTAATAAGTCCCCTGACTCCCCGCCATTCTTCATGATGGGTTTATTTGAACTAAGTTCAAATCTGAGCATGAACGAACACACACACACACACACACACACACACACACACACACACACACACACACAGAGAGAGAGAGAGAGAGAGAGAGAGAGAGAGAGAGAGAGAGAGAGCACATGTGTGCGCGATCACACACATACACAATCACACACACCTACATAAACACACATACGTCAACATACACATGCCCTCTCACACAGACATAAAGGGGGGGGGGGGGGGGGGGGGGGAGAGAGAGAGAGAGAGAGAGAGAGAGAAAGAAAGAGAAAAAACTATGTCACTCAGAAAAGTGTAGATCGCCGCCAGGGTATAGCCCACACTAAGCTTGCCTGTTAAGTCAATTCGTGTGTGAAAAACGTTTTATTTTGTTTTGCTAGAGAAGCAATGGTGGACAAAGATTTAAAAAGTTACTTCTAAAAAAGTTTTTTTCTGAGCACGTAGGAAATCAAACAGGTTAACATGCGTATCACTCGAATGTATGAATATTCCATCAAAACATGGTTCTTCACAGACGACTTCGTAACAGTAACTTCCCTTTTTATGTTCAGTAGAAAACTTAACCTTTCCTCTTTCTCAATCTGACCCAACGAGAGATGTTGTTGTTGTTGTTGTCGTCGTACCCTGGCTAAAAGACTCCAGGGATCATCGAACAGCCGAAGTACTTGAACACTATGGTACAAATGCATCAGTTGCAGATAAGAACATCACGTGTGTGACCGTTTTTGATTACCCCGCTACGTGTGCAGCCACACTCCAACTTCGGGGGATTTTGGAGACTGATAATGTTATGCTAGGAGCTTGACACAACTGAAGACAATCCCTGCACAACTATGCAGGGCATAACAACATTTGGATGTACCACCACAATTGAATCATGAAAGCATAGCCTTGCGGTTGCGGTGTGTCAAATATTTTGAGTATTGTCAAGTGCCGGTGCATTCGAGCATTCAGGCGTGAAAGAATCCAACATTACTCTACGAAAACATGAACTTGGCAAAATGAATAAAGAAATAAATAACTATGCTCCAAACAACCAGCCACATCTCCAAAACTGTTCATCATCAGTGACAGTAGCTAAGCATTGCTGTCCACGATATCAGGTTACAGGGGACAAAGAGAGAGAAGCTCCGTCTCCACAATCAAGACAGATGGAAGGAGTCTGTATTTTCAGGCGTGTAGGGTGTCTGTGAGAAATGAGAGAGAAAATCCCTCCATCTCTTTACCTGGTCCCAGCAGCTTACTGGGTTTTGCCTTGCGGTGGCACGGAGGGTGTGAATATTCTGATGTAAGATGCAATTAAGCTGGCTGTGTCTGGTTTTCTGTTCTTCCTATATGCCTGTCCATCCCCCCCCCCCCCCCCCCCCCCCCCCTTTAACTCTCACTCTCTAATTTCCCCTTTTTTCCTGCCCCTTTCCCCCCCTCTCCTCCCCCTCTCGCTGCTGCATTCCCTTTCTCCCATTTTCCCCCCCTCTCTCTCTCCCTCTCTCTTCCCTCTGCATCTTCTCTCTCTCTCTCCCTCCCTCCCATCTCCCCCTCTCTCTGTCAGTGTTTCAGTGTTTCTATCATCTCTTAACACCCAACTTTACACCCTCTTTTTTTTATTTGGGAGAGAGAAGTGGCACGGTGTTTCATGCGGTGATGATGTGGAGGCCATTCTCCCTGAAGACAAAATGCTGATGCAGGGGGCGCCTTCATTAACACTCACCTTCTCTCTGTGCACTACTCTTGGTGAAAGAAGGCTTGCCTTCACCAGTGTGCTCGCCGCATAGTCCACTGAACCCATGCTGTCTGTTACGGCGCAATTTGTCAGCGCTGAATAATGCGCAGAAGTGCTCTTTAGAATGAGAAAAAAAAAGAACACTTAAACACATGCTTCAAAACAACTCGTTTGGCTACCCTGTGAAATACTGTGCTATTATAAGCTTTTCAGCATTTCCTGGACGCATTTTGATAGAACCCATCCCAGCATTATTTTCCAAGCCTATTTACATATCAGATATCTTGCAGTCTCCGTTCTTCTAATGAAGAAATACTGACGCAATATAAAGACAGTCAGGAAGACAAAAGTTGAGTTTCTTCACACCCGTCATCTAGCAATGTGCCAGCTTTATCTCGGTTTGTATCTCCATTGTACCTCAGTGACTTTTGCTTCCTCGGAAAAAAAGCTTTTTTTAATCACTAGCATGATGTGCAGTTCCATTATAGTTCAAAGATAGTAGGATGCTTGGCCCGAGAGAGTACGTGCGTGTGTAGCTGCACTGAAATACTGCTGATTGCTGTCTGTCTGTCTGTCTGTCTGTCTGTCTGTCTGTCTGTCTCTCTCTCTCTGTCTTTCTCTGCCAGTCTCTCTCCCTCACTCTCTCTCTCCCTCCCTCCTCCCCCCCCCCCCCTCTCTCTCTCTCTCTCTCACACACACACACACACACACACACATACATTCTTGTCAGTTCTAATCTGTGCGCCGTATCAATGTAATTGTTTTAAGTTTGTGTGTGTGTGTGTGTGCGCGTGATTTGGTGTTTTAGTTTTTTCGTTAAATTCTCATCTCCTCTCTGCCTGCCTGTACGCCTGATTGTCTGTCTCTCTGTGTCTCTCTGTCTGTCTGTCTGTCTTTCTCCCCCCCCCCCTCTCTCTCTCTCTCTCTCTCTCTCTCCATTTTCCTTTCTCTCGATCTTAGCATTCTCACTGCTATAGTTTAACTAAAACACTGCTGAAGATCCCAACAGCTTCACACAGTATTGAACGTCGTACACAGCGCACACACAAACAAACAATGCTGATTGACAAACATTGCGTGATGTCTGTAGAGCAACGGTTTGCGCTGTAGCATCCTTTTCAGACCACAGCTATACAACGTCTGAAGATCTCTCTCAGAGATGCCATCAGCGTGGTTTGCTGATTGTCTCATCATTTTGTGTGTGAAAAACAAAACAGAAAGACAGACAAAAGAAACAACTACACAACGTACAAACGTAACAAAAGAAATAGCAAAAACACAGGTGTGGGAAGAGAGTTACCACGTGAAAAAAAAAATCCAAAGACACATACATACAAACAGACGCATACGCCATGCACACACACACACACACACACACACACACACACACACACACACACACACACACACCGAACCGAAAGATACACACACTGGCACCACACACGTAAACTTCCAGTTATACTCAGAGAGAGAGAGAGAGAGAGAGAGAGAGAGAGAGAGAGAGAGAGAGAGAGAGAGAGAGAGAGAGAGAGACAGACAGACAGACAGACAGACAGACAGACAGAACTCGAACTCGAACTCTCGAACTCGAACTCGAACATTTAATGACTTATGGCACGATGGCCTCTGTCACAGGGTGAGTGACGTTACAAATCATTTCAAGAGGGAAGAAATCATACTGAAAATAAAGAATCTGACAAAATTCTTACAGGCATAGGTGCGGACGGACAAACACTTATTTGTTTTTCATATATGCATATTTTCGTAGACATTCATCTGATAATTTCTGGAGATTTTTTTTAACACATCACTATGAAGCCTTTAGCAGTTGGCTCTTTTTTCTTATAAAACATTTGTACAAAAACCAAGCAAGCCGACGAGTAACATTAGCATCTTCACATGTTAAAATTTCTATCAGATACTGGTTTCGAAATGAGGTGGAATAGTTTTGAAAATATTGGGTCGAATATTGTTGTACCGAGGACAATCAAACAAAACATGTTTTTCATCCTCTAGTTCATCTGCACAGAAGGGACAGTCATTTATTCCCGCAGAAGTATCCGGCATGAAACGATTTCTGTGAGTGTTTATGTCGCTCACCCCTAATCTGAACCTCGTCAAGGATTCTCTGAAGCACTTTATCTTAACTTCAGAAAAATAATTGTCTGGTACAAGCATTGTTTTGAATGATGTATACAAGGTGAAACGTCTACTGTCGCTTATGTCTGCAAACCACTCTTGTCTTGCTACATCTGTAATTCTTTGTTTAAAAACAGACAGAAACATTAAATCATTTTCCACACACTTTGGTTAAGCCAAACGAAATTGAAACCCAATGTCTGTAAAAGTATTCTAGTTTTTTGTAACCCAGTTAATTTTCCCTTGGTTATCTAGCCTAATTAGAAGGTCGTAAGCTTGCTTGGGCAGGCGATCTGTGTCCATCTTTATGATACGCAGCCAGTATTTCACAGCTCTGATACAACAGTTCACTTGAAGGGGATACCGTCCTAGTTCACCGTAGACCATGAGTGATGGTGTGCGCACAGGCACATTCAAGAACTTTTTGCAAGCATACAAATGGACCTTTTCTACCTGATTACTGTCCTGCAACGGTCCCCAGACTTCTGAAGCGTATAGAGAAGAGTCGGCTGAACCACTGTGTCGAACAGTTTTGAAAAACGTTTCTCTCGTCATGCTATCGAGTCGTCTCAGAGATCGGATAATGTCGGTAGTTACTCGTTTACCTTTGATCGCTAAACGTTTTCCTGCTTGATAAGCGCTCATAGTAGTTGTGAAAGTAAAGCCAAGATATATATAGCTGTTGTTGACGACTTCGAGTTGTTCTGTTCCAACATACCATTTCTCATGTCTCCCAAGGAACCCACCCTTCCTAAAAACCATCACTTTAGTTTTGTCACAATTTATTTCAAGTTTGAGATCTGAACAGGCCTTAACTAAACAGTTAATCTGGTTCTGTAAGCCAGATGGCGAACTTGACAGTAGTGCAAGATCATCTGCAAACATCAGAATGAAGAGTTCGACAAGACCGGGACAAAGTTGTATACCATGTTTTCCTTCTACCGACAATTCATCTGATAACTGATTGATGATTACGGAGGAGAAAAAATGTTGTACTTGCAACGCATCCCTGTCTCAAACCTTGTGGGCAATCGAAACAGTCCGTG
Source organism: Conus betulinus (assembly GCA_016801955.1). Lineage (NCBI taxonomy): Eukaryota > Metazoa > Mollusca > Gastropoda > Neogastropoda > Conidae > Conus > Conus betulinus. Next base: position 89,056 of record JADBJO010006067.1, read on the forward strand.
AAGTCGTTCTGCACACGTACGCGTGCTTTTAAAGACTCGTACATCGCCATGACTGCTTTGGTAAATGTACGTGATGTACCAGCTTTGACCAGGGCTCTCAGTAAGGTTACATGCTGAACCGAGTCATACGCCCTCTTTAGATCGACGAAACATACATAGAGTTTTCCAGGTTTGCTCAAATACTTATGGATTACGGAATATAGGGTAAAAATATGATCCGTGGTAGAGTATCCTCTTCTGAATCCCGCCTGTACTTCTGACAACTTGTTATTATCTTCCAACCAGAAATATAAACGATTGTTCAAAATAGATGTGTAACATTTTCCGATCAAGCTCAGGAGTGATATTCCTCTATAGTTGGACGGATTTTCACGGTCACCTTTCTTAAAAATGGGTACAATGATGGCTTCCCGCCACATGTCTGGAAAAGTCCCCGACAAAAAACACTGAATTGAATAGTCTTGTTAGAAACTCACATACTAACTCTTCTGCTGACTTCAGCATTTCCGCCAGGATTCTATCTGAGCCACAAGCTTTTGCAGATTTTAAATGTCGTAATGCTCTTCGAACCTCACTTTCAGTAATGGATTGATCGAGTATGTCAATTTCTGGTAGTGTGGCAAAATCAATAGAATGATGAACATTAGATTCATTTGAAGCGCACTGGTTTGATTTAAACACGTCACTGAAATGATCAAACCATTTGTCTTTTGTGATTTTGTCACTACAGACTTCCTTGGGCTTCAGACGCAAACAGGAATTGACTTCTTTTCCAGAACAGCTGTGGGTTACCTATATGGTTCATGAGGGCATCTGCTTTCGCTTGTTTAAATGCTTTTTCTCTTTTCTTTCTTCGATTAAAGTTTGGTACGACTGTTTGCTCTCAAAGTAATCCTGCCAGTTTGGTTCTGATCTTTTGCGTCTAAATTTCCGTAACTTTGCCTT
>JADBJO010006067.1:92500-112500 GCA_016801955.1 Conus betulinus
CTATGGGATCTTTCACCTTAACCTTAAACATGTAAACGACGTAAACATCTAAACCATGTAAACATTATAAACGTGTCAACAATGCTAAAATGTGTGCCACGCAAATAACGTGAATGTATAACGATGTAAAAAAAAAAAAAAAAAACGTTTGTAAAGCATTTTAACAAGTGAACAACATAAACATAAACCTGTGGCCACTGGCTGTCAGGCCCAATGACATGCCATTACTATCTTCAGTCTCTTACCTTGAAGAACTCGATATTACGCACAACCAAATATGGCCATTGTTGTTCCTCCTCCTCCTCCTCCCCCTCCCCCCCCCCCCCCCCCCCCCCCCCCCCCCCCCCCCCCCTCCTCCCCCCTCCTCCTCCTCGTTTTTATCATCTGACGAGCCACAATGGGAATTAAGAAGGGTGGGTATGGAAAACCGCTTCACATGTCACGAAGACGGTGTTCAGAAGACAAAACATGTCAGGCGACCAGATGGATCGACAGCATGGCGTGACGTGGGCTCCAGTGTAGACAGAGTGGAATCTGACTTGGGAGAATAATGGCTTACTGTACTCCCAAGCTGCCATGGGTGTGTGACAGCTGTGAGACCTTCAGGAATAATGTTGAGACGTGAAAGTTCCAAGACAGTCAGATATTATGTTGAAATGTGACAGTCCTAAGATAGAAATTATACAGACACGTGGCAGTTGCAAGATAAAAATCATAAAGAAATGTGGCAGTTGTAAGATAGTCAGAAATTATACAGAAATGTGGCAGTTGTAAGATAGAAATTATACAGAAATGTGGCAGTTGTAAGATAGTCAGAAATTATACAGAAATGTGGCAGTTGTAAGATAGTCAGAAATTATACATAAATGTGGCAGTTGCAAGATAGTCATATTATGTTGATATACGACATTTCTAAGATAGAAATTTGTCGAGATGTGGCAGTTCTAAGACAGGAATCATGTTGAGATGTGACAGTTCTAAGACAGAATGTTCAGATGTGACAGTTTTAAGATTCCATACCATTTTAGACTTACATATGTAACATCAGGTCAGTCTAAGACACGTTCTAAGTTCACAGATCTTTTCCCCACTAATCTAGTTCAGATGTGACAGACAGTTTTGTTCAGATGATGACATTTTTTTCCATACCATTTTAGACTTACATATGTAACATCAGGTCAGCTAAAAAGCGTTCTAAAGACACGAAGCGTTCACTACTCCTTCAGTCATCTTTCCCCACTAATCTAGTAATCATTTTATGCAAAATGCTTCTTCTCACTTCATCGCATCTTTCTACCACTCTTCCGGTAGTTGTCTTTCAACTGTAAAATAACAGTAAAACGTAGATGACTTTTTTGACCGCTTTAGAGATTTGGTTACGATACAAGAAACGCATGTTATTCCGGGGAGGCTGTGCGTCACACGATCCCAGTCTGACAGCAGTCAAGCACCAGTCAAATCTCATGTACATTAAAAAGCCACCTTGTCGTTGTTTGTGATCCCTGCACAGGACATGTTAAGACCAGCCCTGAGTCGGGCCGACTTACCGGTGACAAGACAACGATTAATCATCAGACTGCATCTTCCGTCCTATCTTGGGGGGGGGGGGGGGGGGGGGGAGGGGTCCCCCCCCCCCCCCCCCCCCCCCCCCCCAGTCCTTCACTGATTTAACTGCTCATTGGGTACCGTTGTCTGAGAGCAAGGGAAGCAAGCTTGGAATGTCTAGATTTCCTGATCCTTCGCATGGCTCCTCGAGTTTCGATCATGTCTTTTGATTATAGACTGGCCGGTATACCAAGTCATTTCTGCTTGTAAAATGTCTAATCAAACGCACGCACACACACACACACACACACACACACACACACACACACACACACACACACACACACACGCACGACAACTCTCATCTGGGCTGACAGCATCAAATGAATAAACTCCCACCCAAAAGAACAGGAGATAAAAACCGTTAATGAATGAATACATCGCAAACTTCATCCATCCACCAGCAAACTGACTCCAAACCATCACAACAAGTCAATCCAACAACCAGTCTATCAAAACCTGAAGCAACGAAGACAAAAGGCGCAAAGAGAAACGAGTCGGGAAATCAGACAGCGGCAGCCCTGGAACGGAAATCTCCACAATGGCATTAGACAAAAAAAAATTGGCCCCGGCGGAAGATCCACCGATAGTGTCGCTCCCAACCTATTCCTGACCCTCCCCTCCTCCCACCTCTACTCCTGTCCTCCGCCTTCCGCCCCCTCCCCCTGCTGTCTTTCCTGCCTCCCTCCATTCTTCCCCCTTCACTCTACTCCAGTCACACACAGTCAGACATTAGATTCCTCTTCCTGTCCTCCCACACCATCCACATTGATGCTTTCTCTTTCCTTTCTCTCCCCCTTCCCCTTTCGTTCCCACTCCTGTCACTTTCCACCGCGTGGCTTTAACTGGGAGTGCGGGAAGGACTTGTGTGAGGGTGGCGCAATGATATAACAAAATGGGCACTACAACGAAAAGAAGTCAAATGATCCGACGGCTCGGTGTATGGTTCCAGAAACCTGGGCACAGAGTGGGTACAGACCTCATCTCCCTCTTGAACCCCCACCCCTATCCCCATCCCACATCATTCATCTGTTCACCCCCTCGCCAGCATCTGTAGGTGGCGCCATCTCTGTGACCCTGACCTTGGGTCAAGTCGATCGAAAAGCTGCGTGTTTTAAAACCATACATGATTTACTGCAATCCTCCATACCTCATCAGTCCCTCAACAGGAGCAAGAGTTACCCTACTTGTTTGTTATTAGTGTTAATTGTTCCCAGTGTTAATTACGATTTCCTTTCATATCAATAAAACTGACGTTTCATGTGCCTGTTTAAGGTCTACTATGTGTTCTGTTCGACAATGTTCATAATTAAAAGGCTGTGCAGACTTGAATACCTGAAAACGTGCTCCTTTCGTTTCCTCCGTTGTTGTTGCAGTGTGCATGAGTCAGACACAGGGTACATGGACAGGCTTCGAACATCCTTTTCGGGAAGTGGGGGTAGGGGTGGGGTGGGGTGTCAGTTTGTTTGCTTTGTGTGTTTTGTATTTCCGCATCTGTACCAGGTGAACCGGTGCCCTAAGGAGTTACTGGCATGTAAACTGTTACATCATGGGAACAAAAGTTACCCTTCTAGTGCGTCATTTAATTAAATGTTGTTTTGATTTGAAAGACAACCATGTAAATGCTTGGACAAAAATGTTGTTTGGATTGGGCGGACAGCTGTGTAAATGCTGTATGGGATGGGAAGATAGTTGAATAAATATTGTCCAGATTGAAATATCAAGCACATACATTTTTTGTCTGGTCCCCCAAAAGAGAAATATTTAAATGTTGCTTGGACTGGGAAAAAAAAAAAACAGTTGCTCAAGTATTATTCTGAATCGGAAGACATATACCTGAATGTTAGTTTGACCAGAAGGCAGCTGTATGGATACTGTGTTGCTGGAAAGACATCATCATAAACTATGTTTGACTGGGGTACAGCTACAAAAACTTTTTTTTCTTTTCTGAAAAACAGCCATGTAAGTATTGTTCTGACTAGGAATACTGCTGTCAACAATCGTTCTTAATGGATGGACAGCCATATGATGTTGCTTAACCTGGAAAGATAACTGTGGATGTGCTGTTCAGCTCAGAAAGGCAGGATAACTGTCATTGTGATTCCAAAGATAAAGCAAAAGTTTGTTTTGAGTGACGAGAGACAGTTGTGTGAATGCCCTGCTTTCTAAAATATTCTGTCACTTTCATTTTGCATGTACTGCTTCGGATGGGGCAGAGCGGTCTGTAAGGAGGAAGGGGAGAGGTAACGGGCTGACAGGGAGGGAGGGGGGGTTTGTGAGCAGGGGGTGCGTGCTATATGAAGGTGTTTCTGTTTCCTACCCCTGGTTTTCGTTCACTTTACTGTGTGTATCACTCTGTCATTGTGTGTCTCATACATTCTTCATTCACTTTACTGTGTGTATCACTCTGCCATTGTTTCTCATACATTCTTCATTCATTCTTTACTGTGTGTATCACTCTGCCATTGTTTTTCATACATATTTCATTTATTTTCGCTGTGTGTATCACTCTGCCATTGTTTCTCATACATTCTTCATTCATTCATTTTTCACTGTGTGTATCACTCTGCCATTGTTTTTCATACATATTTCATTTATTTTCGCTGTGTGTATCACTCTGCCATTGTTTCTCATACATTCTTCATTCATTCATTTTCACTGTGTGTATCACTCTGCCATTGTTTTTCATACATTCTTCATTTATTTTCACTGTGTGTATCACTCTGCCATTGTTTCTCATACATTCTTCTTCATTCATTCACTTTCACTGTGTGTATCACTCTGCCATTGTTTTTCATATATTCTTCATTTATTTTCACTGTGTGTATCACTCTGCCATTGTTTCTCATACATTCTTCATTCATTTATTTTCACTGTGTGTATCACTCTGTCATTGTTTTTCATACATTCTTCATTTATTTTCACTGTGTGTATCACTCTGCCATTGTTTCTCATACATTCTTCATTCATTCACTTTTCACTGTGTGTATCACTCTGCCATTGTTTTTCATATATTCTTCATTTATTTTCACTGTGTGTATCACTCTGCCATTGTTTCTCATACATTCTTCATTCACTTCACTGTGTGTATCACTCTGCCACTGTTTCTCATACATTCTTCATTCACTTCACTGTGTGTATCACTCTGCCATTGTTTCTCATACATTCTCTTCCTCTGCTCTCTTTCATTCTTCTCCCTTTCTTTATCGTCTGCTACTTGTTCTCTCTCTTCCTCTTCGTCTTTTTCAGGTATTCCTGGACGACCAGCAATAGTCATATGCTGTCAAAAGAAGCAAGCACGCCCACGTTGATAAATAACCACACAGACTGTAAATCGTGAAACGAGAGGGGCAAATGGAGGAAACAAACCTCGTGCAATGAGCATCTGAATCCCTGCCCTTCTTCCTAATGTTCTTCCGCGAATCTGGTTCAAATCCCCTTCACAGCACTGATACTGTGATACTATAATAACCGACACTGATGGTGCTACAGTCATGGAGTTTAAAAGGACACTGCATGTGCCTCTGTGTGTGTGTGTGTGTGTGTGGAGTAAGGACAGATGAGGGACAATGGAGAAGGAGCTACCAGGCGGCCTTGCTGTAAGTCATATCATTGCAGGTGTGTGTGCTTTAATCGTTTCGTTTCTTCTTGGACGACTTTTTTTTTTGAAAGAAATAGTATGACAAAAAAAAAAGGAACAGAAAGGAAAAAAAAAAAAGGGAAAGAGAATGAACGGCTTACAGAATTGATACTTCGTGTAAAAAAAAGCAGATAGATGCATAGAACGAGATGATATCACGACCTGACCATGGAAAAGAGATAGCAACAAGCTTAAAAATCTGATGACAGATGATCACAACTCACTGCTGCACATGACACAGCCTCTGCCTGCTGGAGGTGAAAAGCAACAGTGTGCTGTATAAACATCTTTGGAAGACGTAGCCACCACTGTGAAGAAAGGTGGCAGAGTGGTTAAGACGTTCGCCTGCCAATCCAACGTGTGAGAAGTGCGTGGGTTTGAGCCCTGCCTTTCTCGCCCTTTCTTTCCCAGTTTGAATGACAAATCGAACTGAACGTCAAGTCCATCGGATGGGAACTATAAGCGAGTCGGACCCGTGTGCTTCCTGGCCCCCTGCACACGTTAAAGAACCCACGGCAGTTGAAAACTAGAAAAGAGCAGGGGGTTCCCCGCTGCCCTGGCAAAATTGATGTAGATTGAAGATAGCCGCCTGGTATTTCTTCCCAAGCCACAAAAATTTGTCACTTACTGTTGTCGTGTGCCATCGTGTACCGGTGGAAATGGGGGGACACGTATAAACATTGCATGCATCCTATGTGAGAAACTGGAGGGACAAATGAAAATGAGTGACTGATATTTGAAATGTTGAAAATAAAGAGAAAGGTTGGAAGGGCAGACTCACATAAGACAGAAAACATCTAAATAAAGAAAGAAAATCAAAAGACAGGAAATCAAAAGATAGGAAGATCAAAAGACAGAGACTCACAGGAATGGCGCGTAAACACTCCAAGCACAGGTGTGTGAAAACAAACAGTGGCGTCCTCAGCAATTGTTGAGAAAATGGACTGCAACAACTTCAGGAATCTGCTGATGATGCCATTCAGACCATCCCAGACCTTCACAACCCACATTCCAGGTGCACAGTGAAGACGTGCGTTGTGTGAGCACAAACATCTTCAGAGATGCTGACATTTACCAGGGTCGGGACAAGTCAGATTTTCGACATGACAGACCTTGGTGTACAAAGGTGTCGACATGATTTATCACAATGACTGCGTCTGTCGATGGGAAAAAACACGTGGAGAAAACAATAGACTTCTATCCAGTCCCATGATCACTGGACGAACATGAGGACCAAGAAGTATGACCAAAACATTCACCATAACAGCCAACCTAATGACGACGGCGTCCTGGGGAGATGGGTGAAGAGATAGCGTAGACAGGCATTTTCAGAGTGTAGGACACAGTTGTGGTGGATCTGGAAGTCACTGCCACGGACTTCATCTGATACCAGAGAGTTTGAAGGGCTCTGAAGGCACAAGCCAAGGAATGGATGTCATGAAAATACGAACAGGTAGGGCTGGGTGAGGTTTGAAAAAAAATGTAAATACCTCAGACTGGAGACAAAGAAGCTAACAACATGGAATATTATTTCTGTGATATAAATAAATTCACCAGATTGCCTCCCGTCTTCTAAACTGCCTGGCTGACTGGGAATTAATAGGGAACTGAGTAAATCATGGTTGAAGGGTTTCACCTATTCTGAATATTGCTGCAAAGAAGAGTGCTACACTGAACCGATAATCTATCAACCAAACCACAAACGTAGCGTCTACCACACCGTCATCACCCTCATCACCATCACCAGCGTCACCACTACAACAGTGGCCGGGAGGACGGAGGATGTCTGAGACCTGAAGCAGATGTCTGGCACTGGAAGGCCGGAGACAATGGAGAAATAAGCAAACGAAGCTTGCCAAATAAGCCCCCTGACTCCCTGCCACTCCCCTTGATGGCTTTGCTTGAGCCAGGTTCAAATCACTGTCACAGCTTGAATGCCAACATACACACACACACACACACACACACACACACACACACACACACACACACACACACACACACACACACACACACACACACGCACGCACACGCTCTGATATTACCTCCCCTCTTTGCTCAAAGCAAATGTCTTTCTCTCCGAGTGCATGGTCACACCCTTTCCCACTTTGAACATTTCTCACATCCCCCTTGCCACCTCTGGGACAGACACAATCACGGTGTTGTATTCAGGGAACGGGCGGGGGGGGGGGGGAGGGGGGGGGGGGGCTCATGATCATGGTGCATATTTACTGAACGTTGGGGTCACCTCGTTCCCTTTCTGTTGTGATGTCGTCAGTGACGGATTGTTCATCTACACTTGTCACAGAGTGTGTGTGTGTGTGTGTGTTTTCCATATTTCAGTGGAGTTCAAGCCTGGATGGCTTTATAGCAATGGCACTACACACAACTTAAGACTTAGATGCTCCCGCGTCTTGCGACGCATGAGGCAGTCATGGCGCTCCACTGTGCACGGTCCTCAGCCAGTTTGGTAGTGTCCCTCCATCCTCTGTCAGTGGGTCTGGGTCTCTTTCCACTGTCTGTCACCAGCTCATCCTCTTTTTCTCTGGCCTGCTGGGGTCCATTTAATGGCTTGGTTTGCAGGTCTTGAAGAGGGTAATCTCAAGTCATTACCCAGCCAGTGGAGGCGCCGTCTGCAGACGACGGTCGACACGGGAGCTGTTTGGACCTCTCCCTGACGTCTTTATTTGGTGTAAAGTCTGACCACTTGATGCCCAAGATCTTACGTGGGCACTTAGTATCAAAAGCGGCGAGTTTCTTCTTCTCCCAGGTGGTCTTCAGTTGCCATGTTTCACAGCCATGTAACAGCGTTTAAATCACACTGGAGTTATAAAATTTCAATTTGATTCCAAGGGAGAATCCATAGCTTGTCCAGCTGATTGAATGCTGCTCCAACCATCAGTGAGTTTGAGATCAAAAGTGTTCCAGCATATTTTGAGCCTTTTTCTGATGTTACCTTGTCACACTGATGATACAAATCAAGGAACACTTCAAAGTTTCAGTGAGTACACTGTCATGCTGCGCCGAAGCTCACATATTGTATGTCAATTAGCATTTTTTTTTTTTTTGTTTTTTTTTGCTGTCCCAGCCTCTCTCAGAGGCAGTGCACACCAACGCCGATTCCGACAATAAACAGCTACACTATGCACCGGCAATCCACAGGAAGCAGACATGTCAAGTCGTCAAGAGGCACACCCACCGAGGAGACACTGCCTGCTGCCGAGCTTCGGTGGTGTATCAGTCAAGTTCTGATCTAACATACGCAGGACACTACCTACTAAGCCCCCTACTGACGACAATAATCTTAGTCGCGGAGCCGGCGTGAGTGAGCTCTTCCCCCGGAGGGCGCCACCACGTCTGTCCAACGACAGACACTCATTTGAACCCGACCCAAACCAAGGCCACAGTCACGAAACTGAGGTCACCATGAGAGCAGGGCATGAAGGGCCACAGAAGAGACATTTTTTTTTGATGCTGATCGATGAGAATTGAGGATGATTAAGATGATGTTACGGATTTCCATTTCGGTCTGAGACTACTGACAGGGCTGTACTCTACGCTTCCTTCCAAGGTCAACCAGGCCCGAGAGATACGGGCACCTGCAGTGTTGGTCAGGAAATTTGAGCAACACTCTCAGAAACGCATCCATTAAGTAGATGAGTACACACTGTGGGTAGGAGCCGGCCAGAAAAACCCACATATTGATGGGATTCGAACCCACGACCTCCCAGCCGAGCATTATCTTCTTGTTGAATTAATACAACCGGTTGCTAGATATTTGCCAGTTTCCAAATGTTATCTGGTTTGTAGTGTAACCTGTTTCTCAACCTCATTCGCGTCAGATAGTGTCTTTTCATTTCCTCCTGAGGGAAGCAATGCTACTTCCCTCTTCTGTATGACAGTACTATTTCATTTGTCATTTATCTCAGCAAAGTTGGATATTTTGTCATTCTTTTCCTTTGTACACATAAATATACTACTGGCAAAAAGTTAAGGGCCATTGCCAACGCTGCCTCCCAGACCAAAACACTACAGCCAATGTTAAGAAGAACGGACGCAAAATCTTCCAGATTTATTCAAGAACAAATTCATTGGACCATTGCACGAAATCAACAAAAATCAAACGCGGACAGCGGGCTGTAATGTCCAATCACCCTTCCTCAGGATCGTCACATAAGCCACAACTGAAAACTGCACCATTCAGTACTGAGTGTAGCCACCGTTTGCCGCCAGGCAAGCGGCACAACGTCGACGCATGGAGTCCACCAGGGTCCGAAAAGTGTCCCGCGATATGGCCTGCCACTCCTGCTGCAGAAAGAGAGTGAGCTGGGCCACGTCAGCAGGCGAGGGGTGGTTGTGGGCTACCCGCCGTCCAAGGACATCCCAGAGGTGCTCAATTGGAGCCAGATCGGGTGAGCGAGATGGCCACTACATCCGGATGATCCCCTCTTGCTGCAGGCACACGACACGGCTCGGTGTGAACGGGCGTTGTCGTCTTGGAAAACAGCAGCGTTACCCATGGCCTGAAGGGCGGGCTGGATCAGGGCCTCACAATCTCGTCACGGTACCGCACCCCTGTCAGCATGCCTTGAATGACGTACAGGGGAGTTCTGTCTTGACGACTGAAGCCACCCCAGACCATCACAGACACCCCCTCCGTAACGATCCACCTCATGAACTGTGACGTCAGCAAAACGTTCTCCTGGCCTTCACCACACTCGGCCCTGCCGTCATTGAATGCCAATGTGAAGCGGGACTCATCTGTGAACAGCACTCGAGACCATTGCTGCCTCGTCCAGCGAACGTGTTGACGACACCAGTCTGCCCGTGCTCTGCGGTGAGCTGGAGTAAGTGGTACTCGGACTGCTGGTCTCTGGGATGACAGCCCGAACTCGTGCAAACGGTTACAAAACTGTCCTTCTACTGACATTAACATTTGCAGCCTGCAGGAGCTCACGCCTTAAGGTGGATGAGGTGACAATCCGACTGCGTAAGGCAGACAGCAGGAGGAATGGTCAGCATGTCTTTCAGTACACCGAGGACGGCCTGATCGTAGCCGATCCTGCATGCTGCCAGTGGCCTGAAACCTCTCTACAAAGACGTTGGATGCTGGAATGGGACACGTTCAGACGCCTAGCCACCTCGCGGCCACAAATCCCTTCGTCAATCAATGCTAAGGCACGTCCACGATCGGCAGGGTCCAGTCTTTACCTTTGTGCCATGCTTCTTGGGCTGGCGTAGACGACCGTTCTGTTTACAGATTTGTGGCCAACGGCGTCTGATCTGTGTTCATGAACGAGGTGCCATGCACGTGCATCATGATTGACCACGAGCATTTCCTTTTTTTTTTTTCAAAGTCATATGCTCCCACAGGCACCCGTTTTTACCGGTTTTTACGCGGTTTTCCGCACGTGCAGCTGCGCTCCACCTTGTACCGCAGTGGGTTTTTAGGTGTTGTGATCTGTTAAGGAACATCTGTTCAATATGTCTAACCAAGTTTGGGTCATTGTGACTTCGTTTCAAGCCTATTATTTACACACTCAGACACTAAAGTCAAAATGACAGGTGGCCCTTAACTTTTTGCCAGTAGTATATATTCTCCTCTATTTCCACAAGTACACAATCTAAGAAAGTTCCAGAGCTTTAACGCTTTCATCCATCGGAACCAATGGACCTGATGGTAGTAAAGCAAAACTAAATTCCAGGGATCACCAACAAACCGGAGAAAGTCTATAGAATCCACGGCAGGTGGTCAGCAGATGATGAAAAGTCAAACTTGACCCACAGTGTCAGACTACAAGGCAGGTCACTCTGGACGGTCAGACTGTGGAAGAGGGGGAACGGGTCGAGCATATTGTGGACCATTGTGAGAGCAAAGGCAGAAACCTAGAACAAGGAAGGCACAGGGTGGCCTGTCCGCCATGACATCAAACTGTATGAATCACTGATGGAGTCTATCCTCTTCTGTGGATGCTCTGTCTGTGTGCTGAAAGCAGAATCAGCAGAAATGAATCCAGGCTTTGTGTTTCAAACTGTTTCTTCACACCTTATACCATGAACATTTAAACAATGTCCGTCTGTCTGTCTGTCTGTCTGTCTGTCTGTCTCTCTCTCTCTCTCTCTCTCTCTCTCTCTCTCTCTCTCTCTCTCTCTCTCTCTCTCTCTCAGAGTGGAAGCAGTTTACTTCTGATTAAGTCATAAACAGGATGTTAAAGAACGTAATAAAATAAACGAATATACCCCTCTAAAGTTTGAATGTTCCATGAACATATAGTAGCTAATAGAAGAGTTCGCAACAGTAACTGCCCTGGTTCATATTTAGCAGAAAAATGCTCTTTTCTCTCTCTGGATCTGAGTTAACGAGAGATGATAACCATCTCTTGTTGATGACCTTAATCTACCTGATCACCTATGACTGGGAAGAAAGAATTGTGGAGAGAATGACTGTACAGGTACTGCATCACTACCCTTGAATCTCTTACAACAATGTGTGCTTTTTTGAAATACTGTACTGAACGTTTCTGGCATCTTCAAGTATTCATGTATCGAAAAGCAGTATTACAGAAGGACAAATAACCTAGACTTCGCATGAACAAAACAAATATAAACAACCATATACACGCCGCACACACACACACACACCACACACACACACACACACACACACACACACACACACACACACACACGCACGCACGCACTTACGCACGCGCGCGCACGCACGCGCGCGCGCGCGCGCACTTACGCACGCACACACACACACACACACACACACACCACACACACACACACACACACACACACACATACACACACACACACACGCACGCGCGCATATCTATCTATCTATCTATCTATCTATCTGTGTGTGTGTGTGTGTGTGTGTGTGTGTGTGTGTGTGTGTGTGTGTGTGTGTGTGTGTGTGTGTGTGTGTGTGAGCATGCGTGTGCGTGTGTGTGTGTGTGTGTGTGTGATACCAAAAAAAAAACAGGCAGCTTTGTCTCCCAACTTGTTCATCATCAGTGACAGTAGCTAAGCATTGCTGTCCATGATATCAGGTTATAGGGGGCAGAGAGAGAGAAGGTCCGTCTCCACAATCAAGACAGATGGAAGGAGTTTGTATTTTCAGGCGTGTAGGGTGTCTGTGAGAAATGAGAGAGAAAATCCCTCCATCTCTTTATCTGGTCCCAGCGGCTTACTGGGTTTTGCCTTGCGGTGGCACGAAGGGTGTGAATATTCTGATGTAAGATGCAGTTAAGCTGGCTGTGTCAAATTTTCCATTATTCTTATATGCCTGTCCATTTTCGTCGTCTTTTTTTCCTTTCTCCCTCCTCTCTATTCCTTCCTCCTCCTCCCCCCCCCCCCCTTCTCTCTCTCGCTGTGCTCCCAAACCCCCTCCCTTCCCTCCCTGTCCTTTCCTCTCTCTCTCTCTCTCTCTCTCTCTCTGGGTTTCTATCTCTTACACCCAACTTCACACCCTGTTTAACCTTAGGGAAGAGAAGAAGTGCGGTATTCTATGTGGTAAGGAGGAAGCCACTCTCCCTGACGACAACTTGTTGATGCAGGGGGCGCCCTCATTTACCTCCCACCTCTCTATGCACACGTTTCAGTGGCTTCACCTCACCATTGAGCGCTGAGTAGCTCATCAAAGCCCAGCGGTATGTTTGTGGCACAATTTGTCACTCTTCCTGAATTGTCACCACACAGTAAAAGTTGGTGAATAGTGGGTGTAGAAATTTCGTGTACTCACAATCTCTATATGATCAAATGTGTCCTAATGAGAGTGCTTCAGTTAATTTGCTCTGAGAGATCCACAGTGAACGAAACAGTCTGCCCAGTCAGACAAAACAACATGCATCAACACCGTATTGAGATGGATGAAAAATGATTTTAAACAGAGCTAAAACTACACAAAGGTGGAAATGAAGCTATACTTGCTGGTGCTATATTTCATCTCAAAGCTGGTGACACGAAACTAAGAAAACACTCATAACACCGTATTAGTTTTTCTACAAACAAGCAACATTTCCACATGTCTACCTTATTCAGATTGTTCTGATAAAGAATCAAAGCAACAAAGTCTTCAGGTCCTCTTTTTACAAATGAAAAGGTATTCCGTCTCTTGGACGTTATCTCTCCAAAGGAGAAGCTACCAAAGTCATTATATTTTGCGACACTGAAAATGTGCCGGATAAAGTGCATGAGCTGTTCTTTAGAATGAAAGAAGTGTATATTCTAAACAACTCCACTGGCTACCAATTAAATGCTGTATAATCATTGGAATCTTCAGCCAACCCTGTAACCTACTTTCATAGACCTGTCCCAACATAGTTGGAAGACAGTGCGCATATAAGACATCCTGGTCTCTCCGTTCTCAAATTGAAAAAGGCAGTGCAAGCCTCAAGACACAATATAAAGGCAGTTATTAAAAGAGAACGTTTAGTATCACTGGACCCATCATCCACAAATGTGCCATTTTTCTCTCACTTTTTATTCCATTTACATTAACGTCTTCAGTAAACGATTTCCACTCGCAAGATGCGCAAAACCACTGTACTTCAAAGTCAGCAAGATTCTTAGGTCAAGTGTATTTATATGCAAATGTACCTGAGCTAAAAGTCTGCTGATCTCTCTCGATCTCTCGATCTCTCGATCTCTCTCTCTCTCTCTCTCTCTCTCTCTCTCAATCTCTCTCTCTCTCTCTCTCTGTAGTTCCCTTCCGTGCACAGTACCTTCTTCTTTTGGCGTTTTAGTTCCCTTCTCCTCTTCTTCTTCTAGATATCAAATGATGTCTTGATTTCTGTAGAGTGACATTTTGCGCTGTAGCAGTCATTTCTATCCTCGGCTCTACGGCGTCTGCAGATCTCATCAGAGATGCCACCGGTGTGTTTGGCTTATCGTCACATAATTTTTTGTGTTTGAAAACAAACAGAAAGAAAATACAGAATTACGAGTGTGAGAAGTCTGGAAACAAATCCAAACACACAGACAGACGCACACGCGTCGCACCCGTACATACATACAGATCACACTTATACGTTTCAACACACACACACACACACACACACACACACACACACACACACACACACACACACACACACACTCATGTATATACATATATGTATGTATGTATGCATATGAAGACAAACTCATTTGCGCCATACACCTAAACTTCCAGTCATACTCATATAGAGAGAGAGAGAGAGAGAGACAGACAGACAGACAGACAGACAGACAGACAGACAGACAGACAGACAGACAGACAGTGAAGATAATTTATGTATGGTTAGGCCACTGCCCCTCATAAAGAGGTACAAATTAATAATAAGTATCGTAGCACGCAAACATGACCAGCCATCATTATTTTATGATATAAGAAATGACCGCACTTAAATTCTTTGAATAAGTTAATGAAAATGGTTAACTGTTTGCTCCTGAGGACAAGCCAACGGAAGTTCTCTTCTAAAGTGAACTGAGAGTTTATCAACTTTCAACACTACATACTGAATTCTTCATTTGTGCAAGGCCAACAACGCAACACAACATGCACTTTGTTTTCTGTATACTTTCTGCAGAGTGGGCATTACCAAAGTCTGTCTCGCTCTGAGGTTGATGATAGTAATAATGCTGTGCAGTTTCAGAAACACTAAGTCCGAATCTGTTCATTGTATAATTTAAGCACCTGTCCAGGTTTAGAGGTGAATAGTTTTTAGCATTTAGTACGGTGGGAAAAGGATTCGAAAACAATAGAGAACGCGCTCGCGCAGAGAGAGAGAGAGAGAGACAGAGAGAGAGAGAGAGAGAGGGGAGAAGAGAGAGAGAGAGAGAGAGAGAGAGAGAGAGAGAGAGAGAAGGGTAAGTGTGCACGTGTGTACGTATACGCACTTTTGTGTGTGTGTGTGTGTGTGTGTGTGTGTGTGTGTGTGTGTGTGTGTGTGTGTGTGTGTGTGTATGTGTGCACGCGCGCGCGCGCGCGCGTGCGTGCGTGCGTGTATGCGTGTGTGCGTGTGTTGGTTCGTGCGTCGGTGCGGGCGAGCATGCGTGCGGGCGAGCATGCGTGCGTGCGTGCGTGCGTGTGTGCTTGCGTGTGGATATGTGTATGCGCGTTTATTTTCAACTTCGAAAAAAAAAAAAACGGCTAAGATCAATATACTTTTAAGAAATCAGATTCAAGAAAAACTGTGCAGCTCGGATTTTTTGTTTGCTTGCTTTTTTTTTTCAGGGGGTAGGGGGGGTGGGGTGGGATGGGTAAGAATAGCAGTTGTGGATGGCAAGACCATGGCTGGTATCGATTCGCACCGCATAACATATGGTTTTTAGATATCTTTTTGCGCTACACGCTCTCTCTCTCTCTCTCTCTCTCTCTCTCTCTCTCTCTCTCTCTCTCTCGTTTGTGTTTCTGTATATTTGAGTGAATCAAACAAACTCTCGTGTTTGTCTGTATGTCTGCCTCTCTTCTTCCCTTTACTCCTTCTCCTCAAACTCATCTCTCTCTCTCTCTCTCTCTCTCTCTCTCTCTCTCCTCCTCTCCCCCCTCTCTCTCTCTCTCTCCCCCCACTCTCTCTCTCTCTCCTCCCTCCCTCTCTCTCTCTCTTTCTCTCTTTATTTGTGTGTCTATATCTGTGAGTCCATCCATCTGTATCTGTGTGTGTGCCCCCCTCCCACCCTCCCTCATTCTCTACCCCTATCCTCCCGCCCTTTGTCTATCTGTCAGTCCATCCGCCTGGTTGTTTGTTTGCCCTTCCCCTCCCCTTCCACCCCCCTTACCCCCCCCCCCCCCCCCCCCTTTCTCTCTCTCTCTTTCTCTCTCTCAAGTATCGCCTGACAATTTTAAAGCAGTTTGCACCGTGGCCATAATGACCTTAGTGAGAGACCTGTCTGTTTCTTTGCCCCCCCCCCCCCTCCCTCCCTCCCCCTTTCCATAGCCCACTTCTCCCTTTTTCCTCCTCCCCTCTTCCTTCACTCCATGTGCTGGCAGAACAATAACTACAGCATGCACAGCATAGATCCCTGCTGCAGATCAATAACTACAGGATGCACAGCATAGATCCCTGCTGCAGATCAATAACTACAGGATGCACAGCATAGATCCCTGCTGCAGATCAGTAACTACAGGATGCACAGCATAGATCCCTGCTGCAGATCAATAACTACAGGATGCACAGCATAGATCCCTGCTGCAGATCAATAACAGGATGCACAGCATACATCCGTGCTGCAGATCAATAACTACAGGATGCACTGCATAGGTCCCTGCTGAAGATCAATAACTACAGGATGCACAGCATAGATCCCTGCTGCAGATCAATAACTACAGGATGCACTGCATAGATCCCTGCTGCAGGAAAATAACTACAGGATGGACAGCACAGATCCCTGCTGCAGGAAAACTACAGGATGTACAGCATAGATCCCTGCTGCAGAATGATAACTACAGATGCACAGGATAGATCCCTGCTACAGGAAAACTACAGGATGTACAGCATAGATCCCTGCTGCAGAACAATGACTACAGGATGCACAGCACAGATCCCTGCTGCAATGAATGAACTTAAGGCTTTGATAATAACACAAGTGCACGTGTAAACAATGTAAAAGTGCAAAACTGTGTATATGAAAGAAAAGTGAGTAATGTTATCAAAGTAAATACACGGACAATATAAGAATGAAAGGGCTATGGACATGTAAATTGTGTAAACAATGGAAGCAATACAAACATGCGAACAACGCAAAATTTGTGAACATGTAAAAATGCAAACGCCATGAAAGGTAGATGCGTGGACCATGTAAGTATGTGAGCTGTGTAAACGTTTCAAAACATAAACATGAAAACTATGTGGAGAATGTCAGCGTGTGAACAACGTCATCTTGTCAGCCGTGTAAAACCATATTGTGAACGTAAGCTTATTAATGGCGTATGTCTCCAAACCAGGTAAACAATATAAACGCATTAGCAACACAAACATATCAGCCATGCAAATAACGTAAACGTGTAAGCGATGTAAATAGATACACTTGTAAACCATTTAAATGTGGAAACAATGTGAACGTGTAAACGCGTGGCCATTGGCTGTCAGGCTCAATGATGCCCCATTGCTGTCTCCAGTCTCTTACCTTGAACACTCTGATGTAATGCACAATGGAAATTAGAAGGGTATGGACAACCTCTTCACCTGGCGCAAATATATGTGGATTTTGTTAAGGTTTCGAAAAGCCAACGTTCCATACCATATTTGGTTTACATTTGTTTGATCAGACCAGTTTCAAAACATTACGCCTTTAAATCCTCTTTCTGTCTTCAAATCTCCTAATCATTTCGTACAAAGTATAGACTAGTCTCACTTCATCTCGTACATCTCTTCCGGAAGTTGTTCGTCGAGCGGTTAACTACCGGTAAACCGCAAATATACATTTCACAGGCCCCTTTTACACGGTCACGAGACAAGAAACTGTCGTTGTTCTCTGCAGGCTGCGCGCTGGATTATTCCAGTCTGACAGCAGCCATGTCACCCCAATCAAATCAAAGGTAGTTTGAAACGCCAGCCAATCAGAATTGGTAATCCTTACACAGGACACGTCAAGACCACAGACATACATACAGAGGTTTTAAAGTCGATCGTTAAGACCACAGACATACACACAGAGGTTTTGAAGTCGATCTTTAAGACCCATCCTGAATCAGGACAGCTTTCCGATAACATCAGCCAATGACCAATCATCACACTACATCTCTTGTCAGACAGGAATGTCTGACATGTCCTTGGGGGGGGCGGGGGTGGGGGGGGTGGGGGGTCAAATCCCTCCCAGTCCTTCACGAATGTGATTATGGTGCTCACTGGGTACCGTGGTCTGACAGCAAGGGAAACGGCGCTGGAACCATGATCTTGATTTCCTATTGGTTCCTCGCGTCCCACACAATCATGTCTAGCATTTAAAAAAATTATAGACTTGTTGACACATCGAGCTGTTGCTTGTGAAGTTGTGAAATTGATTTCCATATCAAGATAGACAGACTGACGGACAGACACAGACGTACATACAGACAGTCAGATAGAAAGACAGACTAACAGATAGACAGATCGAGAGACAGATAGATAGATAGATAAACAGAGACAGACAGAAAGAGACAGAGAGAGACGATCCCTGTAACAGACAGAGAATAGACACACACACACACACACACACACACACCACACACACACACACACACACACACACACACGCACGCACGCACGCACGCACACACACACACACACACACACACACACACACACACACACACACACTCACTCCGCACGCACGTGCATGCTCTCTCTCTCTCTCTCTCTCTCTCTCTCTCTCTCTCTCTCTCTCTCTCTCTCACACACACACACACACACACACACACACACACACACACACACACTCTCTCTCTCTCTCTCTCTCTCTCTCTCTCTCTCTCACACACACACACACACACACACACACACACACACACACACACACATGACAACTAATTACTGGATAGACAACAGTAAATGAATTCACAAACACAAAAAAGCGACCCTGAATGAATACACTGCAAACGCCAACGATCCATCAATCAGTCTACTAGCTCACAAAACTCCATCACGAGTCAGTCCACTGAACAAGCCTATCAATCAATCCCTCTAAGCAACCAACTCCTCATTACACAGATAAAAGGCGTATAGAGAAACGATCTGGGAAATCAGACAGTAGGGCCCCAGAAAGGAAATCTCCACAATGGCATTAGACAAGGGGACCCGCTGCCGCGGAAGATACAGCGGAAAGTGTCACTCCCACCCCCTTCCTGCCACCTCCCGTCTCCCTGCTCCTACTCCTCGCCTTCCTTTTGACCCCCCCCCCCCCCCCCCCCCTTCCCCCTCACTATACTCCCATCACACATTCACCCTCTCATCGCTTCCTGCAACACATTGCACACCATTCCCCCGGTTCCTTCCCTTTCTCTCTCCTCTCCCTTCCCGTTCACCCACCTCGCTCACTTTTATTCCCCTGGCTTTGACTCCGAGTCAGAGAAGAACATGAGTACGGGTGGCGCAGTGGTAAGACAGGTGATGGGCACTGTAGTGCAGTGACGTCAACCACCCAAACCCAATAGCTCAACGTATGGTTCCAGACACCCAGGAACGGACGGGACAAAAAGCTCGTCTTCCTCCCTAGCCACGATCATTTATCCCCTCACACCAGCATCTATAGTTGGCGCCAGGTCTATGACCAAAAGGGCACGTCAATCAAAACGCTCCATTTTTTTGTTTTTTTTTTTTTTTAACCTGCAAAATGAACCACGGGAATCCCCCATACTCCATCAACCCATCAACAGGAGCAGGAGTTACCCTTCTTGTTTGTTAGTTACTGTTTACTGTTCCCTGCCTCCTTTAGCATTCCGTGTCATATCTACCCAACCGAGGTTCCTGCAACTTTTATGTTCTGGAGTGTGTTCTGATTTTTCGTTCTTTCTTTCTTTTCTTTCTGTGTACGCAGGTGGATACTCCCTGTATAGACAGGCAGTGGAGTTTTGTGTGTATGACCTTTTTTTTTTTTTTTAATCCCGCCTTTAAGGCAGCCATACTCTATCTTCGGGGAAGGTGCATGCTATGTGTAACGTGACATCCATACCAATGGCCAAAATGGCCTTCTCTTCCGAAAGTTGGTGATGGGATTTTTTACGTGTGTGCAAGATGTTGTGCGTGCGTTCACACACGGAACCTCGGTTTATAGTCTCATTCGAAGG
>JADBJO010006067.1:116523-143462 GCA_016801955.1 Conus betulinus
GCTCCCCGTAGCTGTAGCATGCGCAGCGGCCACACCCCGGGCAACAGCTTTGGCAGGCTGGCTGAACCTGATGAGGGTAGCCGACGGGTTTCAAACCCTCGGTGATTTTAGGACTTGCTCACCCTAGCATGTGAAGTTTGTTTCCGGCGGACAAGGCGGAGGAAATCACGTGACTGATTCAACGGCTTGGAGGGCGGTTTCAACAACGCACTGTGGAGTGTGAAGGGCACGTCAGAGCACGGAAGAAGACCTGCCATCCATCCACTGCAGCCAAGGAGGCCCCCAGTCGTAACAATTCTTTGTGCCACTGGACTCTGGCTTCTGCGGCCGAGAGGGTGGGGTTGTTCCAGTGCAACAGCTTCCCCACCAAAAACCAACTCACGCACAGGTTTTTGTGCAGATCCCCCTTTCTTTCCCCAAACCAATCCCCTCATACTTCCCTCTTCTGACTCAGAAAGTCCTGCGGCGATGGGGGCGGGACGAAGCGACAGGTAGCGGTTACTACTGGCAGTCGTAGTTCCAAGCCTACACGTAGGCGGCCTGGGACAGATGGTCGCTCTCCATTGTACCCGGGGCAGCAGTGGAGTTCGGTAGCATCCCAGGTGTCTGAGCAGCCCTTTTCAGGACAGCACTGCTCACCCTAGTAAGGGAAGGGACTAGAAAAGGTGTCCCTAAAAATTGCCTGCCCTATAACTAACTGGCCAGCATGCCGCAGCTGGCAGTTAACCCTCTTAGCGGTCGAAAAGAAAAAAAAAAGAGGAAGAAAAAGACTCATTATCGGTGCATGGAACGTGCGCACATTGCTGGATAGAGAGGACACAACACGGCCCCACAGAAGAACTGCTCTTGTAGCCAAAGAGCTGGCGCGATACAGGATTGACATCGCTGCGCTCAGCGAGACTCGCTTTGCTGGGGAGGGAGCAATCTGTGAACCAGAGGGAGGCTACACTTTCTACTGGAAGGGAAAAGCAGAAGATGACGACAGACAGCATGGAGTTGGATTTGCCATCCGCAACACTCTGCTACACCAACTCCCTGATCTCCCCACCGGCATCAACGAACGACTGATGAAACTGCGCTTCCCCGTCGGTCGCTCCAGGCATGTCACCATCATCAGTGCCTACGCCCCCCACACTCACAAGCTGTGAGGAAGACAAGGAGAGATTTTATGAAACCTTGGACACTCTTGTGAAGTCAACTCCTGCAAGCGACAAGCTAGTAGTCCTAGGGGACTTCAACGCAAGAGTGGGGACAGATCACCAGAGCTGGGAGGGAGTCTGGGTTTCCCAGGGTTCCCAGGGAGTCGGCAAGATGAACAGCAACGGGCTACTGCTCCTGACTGTGTGTGCTGAGAACGGTCTCACCATCACCAACACCCTCTTCAGACTGGCCAACAAACACAAAACCACGTGGATGCATCCAAGGTCCAAGCAGTGGCATCTTATAGACTATGTCATTGTTCGACGGCAGGATACACGGGACGTGATGATCACCAGAGCCATGCGAGGAGCTGAGTGTTGGACAGACCACCGTTTAGTGAGGGCGGTCTTCAATTTTCACATAGCCAGAGTCCAACGCAGGAAGCCCAAGGCTGCTCGATCAAAATTCAACATCTCAAAACTGCAGAACCCTCTCGTAAAAGAGAAATTCCAAACTCACCTAGATGAGACTCTGACTGCTCAGGGACCGCTGACTGGAGACCCAACAGAACAATGGAACCAGTTCAACAGACGGTGACAGAGTCAGCCAAAGCCACTCTAGGCCTCAAGAAGCATGTCCACCAGGACTGGTTGATGAAAACAATGACGACATCAACAAACTCTTAGAAGAGAAACACACTGCCTATATCAACTGGCAGAACGATCTATCCTCCATCTCCAAGAAGGATCGCTTCAAGCACCTCCAGAGCAAAGCCCAGAGAGAACTGCGCACAATGCAAGACAGCTGGTGGGACAGGAAAGCTGATGAGGTTCAACGATATGCCGAGCTGAATTACTCAAAGAGTTCTTCAACTCGCTCAAGGCTGTCTACGGACCACAGAGACCCAGCACCACCCCACTCCTGTCTGCAGATGGCAAGACCCTGCTGAAAGACAAGGACAGCATCACACACAACGCTGGAGGGAACATTTCTCCACCTTACTCAACAGACCGTCCACAGTCGACTCTTCAGCCTTGAACGCTATCCCGGAGAAGCCGGCCCTGGAAGAGCTTGACCTCCTACCCAGCCTCGAGGAAATCACTAAGGCAGTGAAGCAGACGAGCAGTGGTAAGGCACCAGGCATGGACGGCATCCCACCGAGATGTACAAGGCAGCCGGTCCAGTGGCCCTGGACACTCTCCACGACATACTCTGCAGCGTTTGGGGGGAAAGAAACCATGCCACATGACTTTCGAGATGCCACTGTTGTCTCCCTGTAAAAACAAGGGCAGCAAGTCTGACTGTGGTAACTACCGAGGCGTCTCCCTCCTCTCAGTCGCTGGGAAAATCCTTGCAAGAGTCATCTAAACCGCCTGATCAGCGCTGTGTCAGAACCGTCACTGCCAGAGTCACAGTCTGGCTTCAGACCAGGCCGCAGCACCATCGACATGGTCTTCTCGGTGAGACAGGTCCAAGAAAAGTGTATTGAGCAGCGGATGGACCTCTACGCTGTCTTCATCGACTTAACAAAAGCCTTCGACACGGTGAACAGGGAGGCGCTGTGGGTCATACTCTCCAAGCTTGGCTGTCCGAGGAAATTCACAAAAATCATCCGCCTATTCCACGACGACATGGTTGGCCTTGTGCTTGTTGGGGGTGACAGCTCTGCTCCCTTTGAAATCTCGAACGGGCGTCAAGCAGGGCTGTGTCCTTGCTCCGGTCCTGTTCAACCTGTTCTTCACGTGCGTGCTGAACCATGCCCTCGGAGATCTCGACAGAGGCATCTACATCAAGTACAGGCTGGACGGCTCTCTGTTTTGACCTTCGTCGGCTGAGCGCCAAGACCCGAACAGTCGAGAGACTTGTGACTGACGCACTGTTTGCCGACGACTGTGCCCTGATGGCACACACAGAAGCGGATCTCCAGTTCATTGTCAGCAAGTTTGCGGAAGCCTCTCGCTTTTTGGCCTCACAATCAGCCTTGGAAAAACGGAAGTGCTCTACCAACCCTCCCCAGGCCTAACAGTGCAACCTCCCCCCACCATCACCATCGGAGGCACCACTCTGAAAACTGTCGAACACTTCAAGTACCTCGGGAGCGTCATTTCCAGTGATGGCTCTCTCTTGACAGAGAAATCTCTGCCAGGATCAGCAAAGCCAGCCAAGCTCTTGGCCGCCTACGTACTCGTGTGATGACCCACAAAAGCATCAAGCTCGACACAAAGATCAAGGTCTACAAAGCTGTTGTTCTCACTAGTCTCCTCTACGGCTGTGAGTCCTGGACGCTGTACCGGAAACACACGAAAACAGCTTGAACGCTTCCACACGAGATCACTACGAGCGATTATGGGCATCAAGTGGCAAGACCGAGTGACCAACCTCGAAGTCCTGACAGAGCCGGTCTGCTCAGCATCGAAGCCATGATATATGAAGGCCCAGCTTCGCTGGACTGGACATGTCATCCGTATGGAGCCTCACAGACTGCCTCGGCAGTTTGCTCTACGGAGAACTGAGGCAGGGCCAGAGACCCAGAGGCCGCCCCAGAAAGCGCTTCAAAGACTGTGTAAAAGACAATCTGAAGCACAGCTACACGCCTGCAAAAGACCTAGAGGTTTGTGCCCAAGACAGAGCAGTATGGCGAAGTCTAACCAGGAAAGGCCCAGGAAGAATTTGAAGACAACCGCCGCAACCACATGACTACTGCAAGAGAAAAACGCAAGGCCTCGGTGTCCTCCCTTCCCACATTAGCCACGTTCAATTGCGTTTTTTTTACATCCGGCCCTCAATAAAGGGAAATATATAGAAAATGCAATAACAACATCAGCAAAACTAATCTAGAATAGAAGTAAACATGCATAAACGCTATAAATAGAAAGAGGAAATGGTTAACACAAAAGAACAGAGACAATCAATGCCTGGAAGAGAGAGGGAAAGAGAGAGTGAGTGAGAGAGAGAGAGACAGAGAGAGAGAGAGAGAGAGAGAGAGAGACAGAGACAGAGAGAGAAAAAGGTGGGGGTGGGAAGGGAGGGGTCATCATACAAAGTTCATGAAAAAAAAATGGTTATTGGAAGATAGAAAAATATATACAATAAACATTATCACAACAACAAAATTATAACACATTTCTGGAAAAAGAAATAAAATCATTGAATAGGCACGCCATCCTGTAGGCAAAGACAAAAATTTACACTGACAAGCAGCACCTTTGAGACAATAGATGAGAGAGACCAGTACAGAGAGAGAGAGAGAGAGAGAGAGAGAGAGAGAGAGACAGACAGACAGACAGACAGACAGACAGACAGACAGACAGAGACAGAGAGAGAGAGAGAGTTTAAGAACATGAATTGGAAAATTCAGTCATTAGTTGGGTATGAAGTGCCCTTTTAAAGCTATATATGCTGGCATGAACATCAAGAGGGGGTGAAATGCGGTTCCATAAGAAGCCGCCAGAGTATTGAAGACTGGTTTTAAACATATCTATTCTTGGACGGGGTACTACAATTTTATGAAAATGGCGATTTCATTAAATCTAAATTCTCTGTAATTGAAAGGGGGAGCACGACCCGAAAGAATCTTAAACATGAAAAAAGCTTTATTGAATTTAAGCTTCAAGTTTAATGGTAAAATATCCAGATCTGTATAGTCAGAGTTGATAATGTAACCGATTTTAACAAAACTAATTTCAGGAACGTCTATAAAGACTAAACAAAGGTTTGAGTATATGATTACCAGCTGAATCCCAAACTGTAGATGCATAATTTATATGGGATTCAATATAAGCGTGAAAAAATATTTTACGTGAATGGCAGTCTAGGAAATGCTTTATATTGGACAGCTGGTATATCTTTTTCGAAAAACTATTTTGCATAAAGACCGTACATGTTCTGACCATGACAGATTGTTGTCTATAACTACTCCTAAGACTTTATGACAGATTGGTTCTTCGATAGTTATACCATTGATAGAAAGGGGTGCGCTCGTATAAGAAAGGTTTTGGCGTTTTTGTCTTGTGGTTATGATCATATGTTTGGTTTTGACAGGGTTTAGACACATATGGTTTAATTCAGACCATTCGATTTAGCTGGTTAATACTTTGTTGTAATAGCATAGATACTTTTTCTGCTTTGCGATCACACGCATGAATAGTAGTGTCATCGGCGAACATATCACAAAGCGCTGGGAGGAACAGGGGGAGATCATTAATATATATTGAGAAAAGTATGGGTCCTAGGACGGAGCCTTGGGAACACCATGTTTGAGAGGCAAAATAGAAGATTGGCGTTCATGAATTGAGACAGTTTGTTTTCTGTCGCTTAAAAACGAAGAGAGGAGTTCTAGAGCATTATTGGATAAACGGTACAATTCTAACATTTTTAGAAGCAGTGTGTGGTCAATTACATCAAAAGCTTTTGCAAAGTCGATAAAAAGGACACCGGTCACCTTGTTTTCATTGATATTTGTAAGTCATTTGTCTACTAGGTTGGTCAGTGCAGTGTGGCAGGAGTGATGTTTCCTGAAACCAGACTGATTAGGGTGAAATAAGTTATATTTGTCAAAATGGTTAAGAATGCATCTTCGTAGATGATCCTCTAAAGTTTTTTGATACCACAGACAGGATAGGAATTGGTCTGTAATTACAAGGATCCGAGTGTCACCTGATTTATAGATGGGTCTTACTCTAGCAATTTTTGAAGATTTAGGAAACTGTTTTTAGATATACATAAATTGAAGATGTAGGTCAGTGTTTCAGAAATAATTTGGAGCTGCAAGTTTTAGGATTTTGCCATCAATACCGTCTAAGCCACGAGCACATGTTTCTTTTAGACGGATCAGGGCATTATATACATCATGGACTGACATTAAGGGGATGTCTAAGTCTGAGGATATGGCTTTTGAATCACAGAAATCGTTTAATAATGTAAGAGTGTTTTCGGCAGATCTATCTGATTTTATTGTTGTCTTAGCAATATTACAAAATGGTCATTAAGTTTCTCGGGACACAGGTCTTCATGAGATGTATTTTTACTGATGTTTTTGTTTGTCAGCTGATTGATAGCATTCCAAATTGTTCTGCTATTGGTATTAGAAGAAACAAGTTCTTGAAAGTACTTTTTCTTAGCTGCTCGTTTTACATAATTAACATGATTTCTTTGGTTAACAAATTCTTTCTTCGTTCCCGCAGACAAAAGACGATCTCTTTGGTTCATAGCGTCCTGTACATCTTTTGATAGCCATGGCAACAGAGGGCTGCTTCTAACACGCTTGGTTTTGAAAGGGGCTTCATCTGGATTTGTAAACTGGGTAGACTAGGAAAAGATGTGAATTACTCAAATCAAACAAAAATTTATTTTTATCAAAATTCCGTAAGCACCTGAATCTTATAAACGTGTGACCATTCTTCGGAATTTTAACTCCTTTTTTCGACCAAGTGAAGCATACTTGGTGGAAAAAAGGAGTTGAAATTCCGAAGAATGGTCACACGTTTATAAGAGAGAGAGAGAGAGAGAGAGAGAAAGAGAGAGAATATGTGCAAATGCCTGTGTGTGTGTGTGTGTGTGTGTGTGTGTGTGTGTGTGTGTGTGTGTGTGTGTGTGTGCGCGCGCGCGCGCGCGCAAGCTAGCAAGCAAGCAAACAAGCAAGCAAGTAAGCAAGCAAGCAACTCAAATCTTAAAGGAACCTTAATACATACGCTCATTGGTTGTATACAGCACTCACAACACACACACACACACACACACACACACACACACACACACACACACACACACACACACACACACACACACACGCACACACCAACATTAGCAACATTTTCACCTGATGAATACAGTGACAACAAAATGATCAACATTTTCACCTGGTGAATACAATGACACAAAATGACCAACGTTTTCACCTGATGAATACAATGACAACAAAATGACCGATATTTTCACCTCATGAATACAATGACAACAAAATGACCAACATTTTCACCTGATGAATACAATGACAACAAAATGACCGATATTTTCACCTGGTGAATACAATGACAACAAAATGACCAACGTTTTTTCACCTGATGAATACAATGACAACAAAATGACCGATATTTTCACCTGGTGAATACAATGACAACAAAATGACCGACGTTTTCACCTGGTGAATACAGTGACAACAAAATGACCAACATTTTCACCTGGTGAATACAGTGACAACAAAATGACCGACGTTTTCACCTGATGAATGCAGTGACAACAAAACGACCAACGTTTTTTCCTGATGAATACAGTGACAACAAAAAGACCTGCGCATTCCCCTGGTGAATACAGTGACAACAAAATAACCAACATTTTCACCTGGTGAATACAGTGACAGTTAAATGGCCAACATTTTCACCTGGTGAATACAGTGACAGTTAAATGGCCAACATTTTCACCTGGTGAATACAGTGACAGTTAAATGGCCAACATTTGAGATTCGTTCCGGCCACCTGATGCGCAGGATCTGGCGGCGACAGGTGTTGATGAAGACTTGCAACTTGCTGTCCAGGCTCTTTGTGCGTCTCCAAGTCTACGAACCGTACAACAACATGGATTTGACGTTGGAGTCGAACAGCCTTAGCTTGGTGTGCAGACTGAGGTTTCCATTCCTCCACAGTGGCCTGAGGGTGACAAAAGCATTGCGCGCCTTGCTGATCCTGGCCTTTACATCTTCATCAGCTCCTCTGGTCTTGCTGACAATGCTGCCCAGGTAGGTGAAGTGGTCAACATCCTCTACGGCCTGTCCATCGATGTTGATGGGCGCTTCCTGTGTGGCGTTGACCCACAGGCTCTTATTTTTCCCAACATTGATCTCCAGTCCTGTAGTCCTGCACTAGTGTTCTGCATTTCACAGGAATTATCATCATTTTTTGGAGAATAAATTAGCGTCTTACACTTCACGTTGTTCAAGATGATTTCTAGGGGTCATACATTTGCGTTCAACATGTCTCATAGTTCATAATCATTTTTGGGGTCACACACCAGCTTGTTACATTTCACGCTGTTCATGATGACGTTTTGGATCTTATGTTTACGTTCTACATGATGACTCCAAAGAGTCACACATTAGTGTTCTAAATGTCATGTAGTTTATAATGAATCTTTAGGCCATACATTAGCGTTCTACATTTCACTTGTTTTTATCCCTACACCACACCCACCACGGTCTTTACTGTTTGGTCTTTTGTTTTTGTTTCCTTTTTCCCTTTATTTGTGAAGGCAGTCTTTTTTTTTTTCCTTTTTGTCCAACTCTCACGCACCATGCAAGTTTGTGTCAATGGATATTTTCTTGCTGACCTTTTTATATGTCCTCCAAACTCTGATTTCCCTTCCCTTTCTCAGTTGAAATTATTTCTTTTAATTGTTTTACTTTTCAACTGTTTTATTCGCTATTTTATTTTTGTTTGTTTGTTTGTTTTGTTTTTTTACTTTTTTTTTTACCTTTTTCCTTTTTATTTTATTTTATTTTCACTTTTTGAATTCACGAAAAAAAATGCACTGTTCAGATCTAGCACTTTTTGTTTTGCATATCTGTACTTTTTGGTCTTTTTTCTTCACTTTTTAAAAAATTTTTGTTACTTCTTTTGCTTTTTCTACTTGTTTTTCACTTAATTACTGTTTCACTTCTTTACCGTTCACTTTTAGAATGTAGCTGTCCTGATAAACAGCTAAAACAACTTTGTACACAAATTTGAGTACATGCGTTTTTTTTTCCCGCTGAAACGCTTTGCAGGCTCTAAGATTCGAACTCTCCTTTTGACAAAATAGGATAAACGGCATACGCACATATTTCGTTCTGGTCTACCAATAGAGGCAAACTGAATGACACAAATTAAGATGTTTGAGGTATGAGTTGACTACTACGCTGGGGAGACCAGGAGGAGCCCAGCTTGTTGGCTAATGCTCCTACACTCTGCCTCCAGATAAGGTCTAATGGTGAAGGATGCTTTATGAACTGTTCAGGATGCTGACTGAGACGCATCCCATCTCGATCACGGGGATTTAACTGTGACCTCAAGGATAACGAAACTTGCATTATACGGGAGCAAAGTGAAAAAAAGTGTTATTTTGGTGTGTGAATATGATTTCAAAACCTAAAAATTTAGTTGATTTAGTTGCTTTTATATTGCTATTATCGTGAGCCGTGTTATTGCAACTCCTCTGTATGATTTCTTACGTCGTAGAAAGATTTCACTTTTTTTTTCAACTCGGCTGTTTGCTTGGACTGGCTTGAATTGGTCTGATCTAACACATTTGAATTTGACAGTCCCAGCAGCACACTGGTTGGCACTTCTGTTATGTCAAGTTGATGATATTCGTTTCGTCTCGTAAACACATTTAATGTGTGCACGATGGTTTTTCCCCCAACAAACTGATGAGTTTGTTCTTTCATCCTAAAAAGTTGAAACAACGTATTAAATCGCGTGTTGCATTTTTTTTTTCACAACAGTGGAAGGTCACAAGTACAAATATGCAGACCAAAATCATAAACATCTTAACACTGAGCGGATGATGAACAGGCAAAAAAGCTGTCAACATTTTTCTAGAGAAGCAATTTCGGTTCCGGTGAAAAGATTTGAAGTATGACTATTTTGTTATTTGGTGGTTATATAAGATAAGATAAGATATTGTTGCTTAAAAACCCAGCCGATGGTGCTTATATAACTTTGCGTTTATTTTGTTAAGGAAAAACTTTAGAATCATATTTGGAGGAAAATGATGTCTAGGCAACGCTCTCTCATCTTATCCCAACATATTTTGACCAGAAAATCTTTGAGAGAATTTGACAAGAAGCGTTTCTAAAAAGCTCTAAACTATGATTACAAAAAGGCTATGCCATAAATATTTGCCATGTGTTGCAGTTGTCTAAAGTAGCAAAGTAGTACCCCTGTATTACATCTATAAATTCATTTCACGTTTTGAGAAAAAAATAGCAGTGTCTCGTAATGTCTGAAAAGTGAAGGTTGATTTTAAAGGCCAATGCCTTGTTTTCACGACAGCAGGGATATGATTGAGAATGAAATACACTTCAGTGTTTATGATTGTAAGCCGGAATCGTCGTTGTCAGGTTTTGACCTCCCATCAACTAATACGCCAGACGGTATTAGAACTGTCATCATTCGTTAAGCAGAACCCTGCGCTAAATGCTGTTAAACATTGTGCTTGTCTGTACATATGTTCGTAGTCATCTCGCAAAATCCTCATAACCGATGGTTTTTCCATATGCCACAATAATGGATGTTCAAAAGTATTGGTAACCGTTCATTGCACAAGCCAATGTCAGACATTGTGTGATGATGTTAAAGCCTGTGTTTTTTCTCAAGTCGTTCGACCACAGGCGCACAAGCATATGCTCTCATATGTGTGTGTGTGTGTGTGTGTGTGTGTGTGTGTGTGTGTGTGTGTGTGTGTGTGTGTGTACATCCAACACTGCCCGTGCCATAACCGGTAGTGACGACGTGCTTTACCACCCAACAAATGCCTCCAAAACGTGCATCATACATAGTCTTTGGCAGTCAAATCTAACTCATAACCTTCATGTGACAGACGTGTTTCTACTGACAAAAGGGACAAAAGTGGAACTCTGGTGACTACAAACCAAATGCTCCACGGAGGAGGGATTCGGCACCTTGAATGGCAGCTCACCTAAGAGAAGGAAAAAACGTGCTTGTCGACGCCTAGAGGTTGACTCAGAGATAAGATATATGACATTTTCTTCCACATTAGACTCCAATGAGAGGCTCCTGACTGAAGTCAGCTCTGCATGCTTCTCAAAATGCCCATGGCATGGATGAAAAACTCTTGAAAGAACATGATGTGAGCTTATGAGTCAAGCTACTGAAACTACGAGATAGCAGTGCAGAGCTCAATGAAGAAAAACGTCGATGTATTTTTAATGCCTAGACATTTTTTGGTCGGTGTTTCAGCCAGCAGGGCACGTCAGCTGACCCAGAGAAAGGACAAACAATGACTGACAACAAACCTTCAATAACAGTTAGCGAAAGCATATCATTTTTTTTTTTTTAGTATAACCCACTATGTAGCCCGCTTTATTCCCAGATATGGAGCAGTCACTGGGCCCTTCAGAATCTTAATCAAGAAAGACACAGTGTGAAAAAGGGAAACATCAGAACTTCAATTATTTAATGAACTCGAGTATACACCCACAAGCGCCCATGTGGTGGCTTATTTGACCACAACAAAAACAAAACAAAACAGAAGCTCCGTTTTATGCTAGTCCAGTGGGTCTTGGGACTACCCTGACACAAGAAGGAAGGTTGTCTATTGTGCTGCTTGCGCACACTGACCGGGTCGGAAAAGCAACATTTCCATAGGGGCAAAGAAATGCTTGCAGTAGTTTGTGGAGTTGAACATTTAAATTCAAATGTATGAGATAAAATTTTGACAGTGGCACAGATCACAAAACATCAGTTCGCAACATTTTAGATCGAAAACTGGCTGACTCATCCCAGCTTCTTTCTTTGCAAAATAAGGTCACTGCTGTTGCTCACCAACAAGAAATTGTCAAAACCAAAGGGTGCATACGCTGAAAAGTATGGTTTCCAAACAATACTAAGCTCATTGAGACTACAGTCAAATCCCACACTCCTTGCAAGGCATATCACCCAGGACCTTCACAACGTGAATCATTCCATCATATCACTTTACCACAGCTCACTGCCAATGTCCTTTGCTAATCCGTTTCCTTCAGATGACAACTTTAGGCATTGATGAAACATTGGCTGTCCAGGAATCGAGATCACATCGTTAACTTCTATCAAATCTGTTATTCCCAAGCTGACTTTTTTCCCTCTCGACAAAGAATATCAACTAATCAAGTACAATTGAAATTAAACAAGGTAATGGAGCATCTTTCAACGGTTGAGGATGAATTCACTTCATGACCAAATTCAGCATCAGTCAGATGAAACAGTTCCCGTTTGGGCTGGAGCAAACAGAGAGCAGGACGTTCATGTCAGCATTGAACGAGAGCTTCAAATGCTTATCACTCAGAAGTCTCACGTTCAACATTTCTCCATCTCTAGTAGTATGTTTTCGTTGGAGAACTTAAAAAACCGAAAATTGGCTTCTTTGAAAACCTGAAAAATGAACACTGGCCTCACTGAATTTCTTCGGACCATGCTATCTACTTCGAGTCAGACACATGCCCAAATTGCTGACAAAGATCTGCTTTGCCATGTCCAAAGAGACGTAGATGTATTGGAGGACATTAATGAAGAACTCAAAGCCAAAATACTGTCCGGAGTGGGCGGACAGACTGCTTTGAGAGGTACCATTGGATGCCTGTTTTTCCCCCTTGTTGTATACAGAATTAAGAATTTGTCGCTTGTTAATTATAGTGAAGAAATGTCTATTGAATCATTGTCACGACTACGTTATTAAAAACGACGACGACGACGACAACAACAACAACAACAACAACAACAACAACAACAACAACACGACACACACACACACACACACACACACACACACACACACACACACACACACACACACACACACAGAGAAGTTCATGAGTGTACCTTTTGCAATACTGAAAGGCATTTAATATGAACATTCTAACCAAGCAATCATAAAAAAATTGCAAGAAAGGTTTAAACAAGAATGTATAATATGGCCGTAAACATGTCATTGAAAATATCGGATGTGCGAAGTGTGTGGGAAGTCGTCGTATTAATGTGTTTATGCATCAGAATATATCCTATACATCGTACGCGCTCATCAATAATGATAAAAAAAAAGGACACTGAATTAGGCTTTGTGGTGGATGTGAGCCACACAAAATGCTGAATTAGAGTAGATTACAATAAATGCAGTATCCGATTAATCCATAGTTTATCCTGATTACACAAACAAAACGACGTAACATTTCAGTAGTTCTGGTTGACGGGGGTGGGGGAGACGGGGCAGAAACAGGAAGAGTATATGTACAACAGCAGGCAAACAGCATCAAATCCATCATCAAAACGTATTTTGTGTTTAATGAACGGCCACTTGTTTGTTTGAAAAACACTTACATGGAGATAGAAGTAGTTCCGTATTACACGGATTTCCGTATTGGTGGTGTTTTTTGCGACCCCCCTCCCCCACCTCCTTCGTTTCTCTTGAATTACGTTTGTAGTTGTTGTGTTGCTTTTTGTCTGAAATAGTTGTAACTGTGTAGTATTGAGAACTATAGTAATCAGGGTTTGTATCAAAGGAGAATGCAGTAAGCTGTCCTGAAACGTCAAGTTTTCGTCAGAACGGCGTTGCCCCTGCACCCCACCGGGGGGCCTTAAGCGGCCCCGTGACCCCAGCTGCAAATTTTCAGTATTACAAACATTTCTCACTCCCACCCATGCAAATAGTGGGAAGTCTCATTTAAGTTATAGCCATTTACAGGCGTTGCTGAAAAAATCTTTTGTGAATTTATTTTCCTCCTGTCCAGGCGACCATAGACGCAATTCTAGAAGATGAAGAACTTTGGAAACAATGAAGGGAAGCTACAAATTGAAGTTTAAAGTAAATTACCATAACTAAAAGTGGATTCAAAAACATATAGCATTTCACAAGAGGACTGCAAGAGATGTTCAGAGCATGTATTGGTATTAACCATTTATCAGTTTGAGAGAAAGCTCGAATAGTTCCAGACAAAAACGACTGTGACTAATTGATAATCTCACTGGGTACATGATTTATACATATGAACTACTTGTGTTGAATGCAAAAGTATATGTCTGATAAACATCCAACGCATTTGGAAAGTCTGATAGGGAGATGCTTGTTAAAATCTCTTTTTGGACAATTTTACAAATACATTCAATCAATGTACTAACCCGGAAACATAAATCTGTAATGTGTACATAAAATGTGTTTAGGAGATGGAATGGTAAGGAGTATGAGTGTACAATGTCCAACTTCCAACAACTTCACAGACAGAGTGCAGAAACTTAGTCAAACAGATACTCCCTTTCATTCATAAAATAAAGGGTCGGAAAAAGAAAGCATGTTTCAATGTCTGAATATATTTTAAATGTGATTAATAGCGGACCGCCAAGAAAACGCAGACAAACGAAACGAATCACAAGACAAAGACTGCAGTAGGTACAGATAGGAGTGCATCTATTAGGGAGAGACAAAAGATATGACAAACGAAGAGTAGGGGCGTCAGAAGATGAGATAAACTGACGGTAAGAAAAATCGAATGTAGAGAAACTTATTACAATGGAAAAAACTCACTGGAAGTGAAGAATGAAAAGAAAAACGAAGAAAAGAAGTAGAAAGAAAATACGAGAGACAGAGAAAGAAAGACAGAGAGAGTGGAAAAATACACAGAGAAACAGTCTCCAGTTTGATGACACAGTTCATCCTGCTTTTGTCGGTATTCTTGGCACCGCAAACATCATAATTCCGTTCTCCGCTCTCATGACAGCATCAAGTTTCTTCGTCACCTTGTGGCCGGGATCAAGACTGAATGTAAATCTGAAACCAATAACATTTCTCGGTTGATATGCAGGCAAAAGAGCTGTGTTCGTTTTACGTACAAAACAATAATGCTCGTTGTTCATTGCCTCCTCCCACGAACAGAGACAGAAATGATTTATTATTGACCATTTGGTGAAGAAAGGCGATTTGCATGAAACTTTAAGCATGCTTGAAACAAAAATGAAAGTCATGTTTGCTTAGGCTCTCCCTTCATTCATTGTCTTCATTCATTACAATGGCTGAATGGTTAAAAAAATCAATAACACATTGTGAACAGATACATTCATCTTGCAGTTATGTGTTGCATATGTCGAAATATTTATTATTCCACACATTAACCTCCATTAGTTAATTAGTCTGTGTCTAAGAAATCATGCGTTTGCAATAATTCTTGACCAAAAATCGAATTGTGTCATGAAGAAAAAAAAAAGGTGGACACAGATTCAGATTTTTGCCGCTTTGATCTCTTTTAAATCGCAAAAGTCATAACATTCCACACAAAAGACAAAATACTTCAAGATATTTCAAAATGTACGATAAAGTTGTTTTCACTCGTTTTGGCTATTAGGAGGCGAAATACATTCTTTCCCATCATGTCACCTACATTTGTTGGTTGTCAGTGCAGTCCATTATCTTGTGGTGTAGATTTACTTCGGCTTGATTTCAAGTCTTCCCGCATACCATGGACTTGGCGTCGTTTTGGTGAATTCATAAACTTAAAGTTGAATTTAAAGATGATGACAGCTTGTGACGCAAGCGCGCGAGAGCACAGGCAGGTAATTTTTAGTT
Source organism: Conus betulinus (assembly GCA_016801955.1). Classification (NCBI taxonomy): domain Eukaryota; kingdom Metazoa; phylum Mollusca; class Gastropoda; order Neogastropoda; family Conidae; genus Conus; species Conus betulinus. Next base: position 131,965 of record JADBJO010006067.1, read on the forward strand.
GTTGTCGTCACCTTGGTTACAACTGGCATCCCCAACAGGAACATTGTGTTTACGATATCTACTGACTAGTAGGTGTACATACACAGAGACAAAACGTGGTCAGAGGTGTGGAATGCAGATGATTAGGAGGATTACCCCCTTTTGTTAACATCACATCTTCCTGTGGTGGGGCAGCATTTGCCGGTCACGGGTGTGGTTGTTTCTTGGGTACCAAGTCTTTTTTTGGGATTATGTTTTCTCATGCCTTTGACCTGTGCTAGGTTTAAGTACACATTATTTGCTCTGCTGAATGTGCCTGGGTCGCCAGCAAACCAGGATCTGTGCAGCTCATTCCAATCGTTTATCAGTATATTACTCTCATTTGAAGAAAAAAGAAGAAAAAGAAACACCCGAAGGTGCTGGGGGAGGAACCAGAGAAGCACTGTCTTCACCTGCCTTTAGAGCAGTCCTGTACTACCCTTGGAGGCCTGCGCTGTGTTGACGATGGGTACAGGCACGCGCAGGACACTCCATTAAGATATCAAGGGACATAACTGCTCCTGAACAGAGGTAAATCAGACTACAGGATGCAACTCATAACAGCCTTAAAGTAGCATCCCCATTGGTGTACCAGCCTGTATTTCATGACTGCAGAACCCACCGGCGAAAAACACCACCCTCCAGCTGTCGAGCACACCCCCCACAGACCCAGCCACCCCTGCCCACGGACAGATGAAGACAGTGCCACTCCAGACACAGCCAAGCTTTCGCCATACGGTCTTATGTGCCCTCAAGAGAGAATCCAAAGTTGTAGTCTTTCCCACTGTCAACAGAACTTTCCCTGTGGTCAGTGGGTCTTTCCCCACCGTCGCCAGCAAACCAGGATCTGTGTAGCTCATTCCAATCGTTTATCAGTATATTACTCTCATTTTGATTTATCACATGGATTTTTTTTTCTGGCTTATCAAAAAAACTATATTGTCTTAAGACTAGTTTGATTTGGAAACAATTGACAATTGTCTGTGATTTCCGGTTTTTTTGTTTTTTTTTTCAAGGAAGACGGTACGTCTTTTCATATTCATTTTGTGTGCATGTTTGAGCACTTTTATTTGGGGAAAGAAGACATGGACGGAAATAGCGAAAAAAAAAAAATCCAGTAATAAAAGAGAAAAGACATACATCAACAGAACCAATCAGCTGTCACATGAAAACAAACCGTTTTGAAGCTGATTTGAGTCTGTTTCAAAAGGCTAAACCTTATGGCGACTTATTTTGTTTAAGCATAAAACATCAAAGTAAAAAAGAAATTAAAGAATGAGCTAGACATGAGAGGCAAGGAGATAGACAGAGAGAAGGAGGGAGTAGGAAAGAGGCGTCGAGTGCGACACATGGATGATTATGTGAACCACAGCCCTGCGACCAGTCCGTACTGACCTTCGGAGAAGTCTGGCCAACACCACTTTCTGTTCATTCATGGCAAAGTGCTGACCGATGCAGTTCCTGATAAACACAGTTCAGTAAGAGATAAAATATCATATGAGTTAGACAGACAAACAGAGAGAGAATGGCAAATCAGTACAGACAAAGATACACAAAGAGTTTTCGTGTACATCGTATTTGAATAGATGGACATAGGTTGGGCACCGTGATGATGATGATTTTTCCCCATTTATTGGAACAATACTAGTCTGAATGTGTTGAGCCTTTTCAAATACACATTTCAGCTTTCCTTTGTCGTAGTAACAATTGGGATTTTAAGGTTTATCAGTTTACCTTTTCAGAGAGACTGTGCAAAAATGTTTTGAACATTTTTAGACTGATGAAGACTGATACCAAGTACGACTCACACTAATTACGACTGACAGATGAAACCTAATACATGTTTGTAATTTTAAAGTTTTCTCATTTTTGCCTGACTGTGAATTTGAACTGACAGTTTGTCTTAATGAGATTGACACACGTCATGCATTTGATGGCGATGCTAAAAATAGACGTGGTATTATGGTTTATTTTAGCATTTGTTGAGTATTATGTCAGGTTAGGTCTACATGTATGCATGTTCATCTTTGCTTGTTTAGACAATGTGTAAAGCGGTTGAAAATGGTATCTGTACGTGTTGTATGCAACATTCCTTCATTTTAAAAGAAGGTACCCTCTTAATAAGTGTTCACCTAGCGTGTTGTGTGAGTCAAGTCAGATAGATAGATCTCCTACTAGTAACCTAGATCCCAGTACTACCTGTCACAGGGTCGGATTGTCGGCGACTAAACTGGCATCCCCACCAGCTCTCAAGAGGATGGTGAGGAGGGTGGCTAGACACCCTGATTGAAATCAATAAAAGATCCATCAAAGGGCGCCAACTCTGGAGTGGAGCCCCTAGGGCGGTTGGATGGCGGTTGGAAACTTTTGTCACTTTCCGACAGCTCCTGCGACCGCGTTGGCAGCAAAATGTAACAGCCCTGCTGTTCTTTTGGATCCGTCAGCGAACTGGAGAGGAGGGACAAGCTGCATAGACAACAGCCTGTCCTCCATATTACAATGCCCAGGCTTATATCCATGCATCCATCCACAAACACTCTCTTGCACCTACGACCTGGAGAGAAAATTCCAGCTCCGCTGCTTGCGTCAACACAATACTTGAAGCAAGAGATACTGGTTTTAAGTCAGCTCTCAATTGGCGTGGAGCGTGACGCCAGGGGTTGCTTCCGACGGTGGGAGATATCTTTGCGTTTCACCGGACAGCTACTGCCCGCCCAAGCTGCGCAGCCCCCAGCCAATAAGGTGCTGTCCCGCCACGACCTGCCTTCTTCATTGGGTGCATGGATTATTAGGAGAACATCCAACAAGCAGGTCGTAAACTACCCACCAGGCAACAAGAAAACTTCAATAAAGGGATCAGTGCTAAAACTGGGATTTTGGAATATCCGGACAATGATGCCTGGACTTTTTCAAGACCTTAAAGATATCAGCCACGCTTTTATAAAAAAAAAACCAAACAGCTGTCGTAAACAAAAAACTCAAGGGATTGAATGTGGACATCGCCACCCTTCGGGAAACATGGCTGTCTAACACAGGCACACTGAAGGAGAGGGACTACACCTTCTTCTGGCAAGGAAAGAGCTCTGATGCCCCAAGAGAGTATGGAGTAGGGTTTGCAGTAAAGAACAGCCTGCTGAGTATGGCAGAACCAGGCAGCGGCAGCTCAGAGGGACCCCTGACTCTCCGCCTCAACGCCACCAAAGGCCTTGTCACCCTTGTCAGCGTATATGCTCTGACTCTGTCCGCCACTCCGGATGCGAAGGATGAGTTCTATGGAAATCTTGCAACTACCGTAAGGAACATCCACCCTCAGCACAGAACAACTTGTTCTCCTGGGCGACTTCAATGCCAAGGTGGGTGCAGACAACGACTTGTGGCCTCTCGCCTTGGCTCCTTTGGATTGGGGAAAATGAATGAGAATGGACAGCGACTGCTCGAGTTTTTTGCGCCTATAACAAACTGTGCATCGCTAACTCCTTCAAGACGAAGCCTCAACACAAAGTCTCTGGGAGACACCCGCGCTCAAAGCATTGGAACCAACTGGATCTGATCCTGGTAGGACGCTCCGCTGTCGAAACCCTTCTCCACACTCGCTCTTACCACAGCGCGGACTGGGACTCGGACCACTCCCTGGTATGCTGCAAGATCATGCTGCAACCAAAGAAGTTCCACTGAAACAGGGAGCTTCCGTGTCGTCGTCAGTAAGATGTCTCAGTCAGATCTTGTGGAACAATTCGCAGAGGCCTTCGAGAGAGAATATGATGCATTACTGCCCGGAGACTCTGCCACAGAGAGATGGGAAACTTTATGAGACACTGTGCATCACACTGCCCTGGCTACCTTTGGGAAGAAAACTTCGAAGTCTCACGCCTTGTTTGAGGCCAAATCGTTAGAGATGACTTCCATTAATGAAGCCAAGCGCACTGCACTGATTGAGTACAAGCGGTCACCCAACGAGAAGAACCTGCAGATCCTCAGGGCTGCCAGGGGCAAGGGTAAGCTTAATGCCAACGAGTACTGGACAGAGCTCAGCGAAGCTATTCAGATTCACACAGGCAAAGAAAGAGACAAAATCAGAGGGATGTCCGACGGCATCAAGAAGGCACGCCAACACAGAGCAGGACGGCTCCCCCTAAATCCTCCACTGGGGCAGTAATCAATGACCCCAGCCAGCAGATGGAGAGATGGGTGGAGCACTACTCCGACCTCTACTCCAGAGAGACCACAGTGACCTCCTCAGCCCTTGATGCCATCAAGCGCATGCCAGTCGTAGAAGAGTTTGACGTAGAGCCGACCGTAGACGAACTCAGCAACGCCATTGACAGCCTGGCATTAGGCAAGGCACCTGGCAATGACGGCATTCCACCAGACCTCATCAAACACTGCAAAACTACCCTTCCGCACCCTTTGAACGCCGTCCTCTGTTTGTGCTGGATGAGGGAGCTGTACCACAGGACATGAGGAATGCCAAGATTGTCACCCTGTACCAAAACAAGAGCGAGAGGAGCGACTGCAATAACTACAGGGTATCTCTCTTCTTAGCATCGTCGGCAAAGTCTACGCTCGGGTCCTCCTGATCCGCCTGCAGAAGCTGGCTGAATGTGTCCACCCGGAATCACAGTGTGGCCTTCGAGCAGAGAGCTCCACGGCAGACATGGTCTTCTCCCTTTGCCAACTCCAGGAAAAGTGCAGAGAGCAGCGGGATGCCCCTGTATGTTGCATTCATCGACCTCACCCAGGCCTTCGACCTAGTCAGCAGAGATGTTTTTTTCAGGACTCTCCGAAAGATCGACTGCCCCCCCGCCCCCCTAAACTGCACAGCTTAATTGAGTCCTTCCACTACGACATGAAAGGGACTGTGCACTTTAATGGCAAGCTGTCCAAGCCCTTCGACATACGCAGCGGTGTCAACAGGCTGTGTCCTTGCCTCCATCCTCTTTGGGATCTTCTTTGCTCTCCTCCAGAGGCATGCATTCAGCATTGCGCAAGAGGGGATCTATCTGCAAATCAGATCAGACGGCAGGCTTTTCAGTCTCGCCCGCCTAAGGCCAAGGAGAAAGGTCCGCGAATCCCTCATCAGAGATAGGGCTGTTTGCCGATGCTGCTGCTGTAGCTACCCACATCCAGCGGGAATTGCAGTCGCTGATGGACCGCTTCTCCCAGGCCTGCAGAGACTTTGGTCTGACTATCAGCCTAAAGAAGACAAATGTTCCTGAGTCCAAACACGCCGTCACCACCAGCCATCGCTATTGATGACTATGAGCTTGATGACTTCCATCAATTCACTTACCTTGGGGCCACCATCACCCTTGACACCGACATCGACAAAAGAATCGGAAAGGCAGCCACAACACTTGCCTCACACAAAGAATGTGGACAAATCTCAAGCTGACCACAAAGACAAAGATGGCCGTGTATAACGCCTGCGTTCTCAGCACCTTGCTGTATGGCAGTGAGACATGGACCACGCATGCTCGCCAGGAGAAAAGGCTCAATTCCTTCCACCTCAGAAGCCTCCGGCGTATACTCGGCATCTTCTGGCAAGACAGGGTGACCAACACCAAAGTTCTGTCTCGCGCTGGCCTCTCTACTATGTATACCCTGCTGAGACAGCGTCGGCTGCGTTGGCTGGGCCACGTTCGTCGGCTTGGAGGCTGATCACATCCCAAAAGACGTCTTCTATGGAGAGCTTGCTGCAGGGCAGAGAAGCATTGGCCGCCCACAGCTGAGATTCAAAGACATGATCAAAAGAGACAGAAAGGCGCTTGGGATCAACACAAAGTCCTGAGAGCACCTCGCAGCATACCGCAACAGGTGGAGCACTCTCAAGTAACAGCTGCAGATTGGCGAAGACAAACTGACAGCTGCTGCTGCAGAAAAGCGAGCCCGCAGAAAGGGGATGACAGCCAACAAACCAGTGTGGAACATACAGATGTGACCGTTGCGACAGAGACTGCCACTCTCTGCCACAGGCGACGCTGCTCGTTTCTAGCAGACAGCCCGGACAGATAGCTAAATCTTAGGTCGGATATACTCTAGAGTACTCGAGAGTTGCTGCGATGGCTTTCACAACTATTCTGAATTTAAATTCAGACGGTAAGGCGGTCGTCATTAAGGTTCATGTAAATTTCATCAGTTCTAAGCATAATGTGAAACATTTGCATGTGTGTTAACATTTATCGACCAAATAAAGACCACACTTTTCCTTGAAAAATAAATTGAACGTACGTATGAATATCAGTGAAAATCTATCGACAAATTACAGACAGCCCCCTTTCTCTGAAAAGAAAAGTGTTTACAAATAAAAAAAACATACACTGGAAATATAATCGCAATGCATAAAACTGGGATATAGTTCTTGTTCCCAAGCTTCATCGTTTAATCCATGATAATACAAACGATGTGAAAGCATGTGTAGCATTAATTGAAATGATTTCCATCGATTTTGAAAGGCCTTTCGACTCAGTTAGCTGGAATTATAAAGAAACAACTTCGAGCACAGCTTGTGTTTTGACTAGCATATAATTAAATGGATACATTCTTTTTGTATTTCATGTAATTGGGGGAAAATCATGCAGCTTCTTGTAAGGAGAGTGTCTGCAAGGGAACGTGTATCAGCCTCATGTATTTTTCGACTCAAACATTGCAAAGCAAAATCTTAGACTTAAATATTGCAATACACTTATCGCATTCATGTTTCAAAGCGAGCTGATCTGATAATGACATAACATTTTTCATTCGGAGAGATGCAGGGAGCGTTAATGACTTAATGATTGTTTTAATACTCGCTGAGTCATTGTAAAGATTTAAGAGACGAAAGTTTTACTTTAAAACACAGAACCTGTCGATGTAAAAGGATAAATGAAAAGAACAAAGCTACTAGCCAAAGGTGACAGTGGGACCCAGAGAAATTGTCCTCAGCTCTCGAATCAACCCTCTGGAAGCAATCATGTGATACCCTTGAAAGTCTGCGCTGTGTTAGCATAGGGTGGAGGCATGCACAGGGCATTTCATGAAACTGTCAAGGGCGTCGACACACACACACACACACACACACACACACACACACACACACACACACACACACACACACCACCCCTACAAAACACACACACACCCATACCATCTTACTTCATAATCTCCTATCCAGACCTCTTTTTCTTATTCAGTAAAAACCCACTCAATCACCTGGGCCCAGCCGAAAAGGGATGAAGGCATCACCCACAAAGCTGTCCCGATCGTTGGAGCATAGCTGTCCCGATCGTTGGAGCTGTCCGGGAGGAAGCGGTGGGGATCAAAGACTTCGGGGTTGGGCCAAACGGCAGGGTTGTGGTGCAGGTTCCAAATGGCGATATTGCACACGGTTCCTTCAGGCAGTGTCACATTCTCCACAGGCAGAGGTTCCGTCAGGCGACGGGACACAAAGGCAACAGGGCAGTTGACTCGCATGCCTTCCTTGATCACCATCGTGAGATACTCCAGCCGGGACAGGTCTTCCCTGATAGAAGTCCGACAGGTACATTCTTGTTGGATAGGAATGTATAGCTTTTCACCGCGATCAATGAACAGACACACTCATCAAATGTGCACACGCTAACACACCCACGTACGTGTTCATCCATGGAAAACTGACAAACAAACAGTCTACATATCTACACATGTTCAAACGAGAGACGCCTGAAGCCAATAGATAGACACAACAACACGCCTTTAGCTTTAGTTGGTCCAATCTGCGTCCAGCTTCATGCATTTTGTTTTGGTATGATCTTGATTCTAAACGGTTACTCCATCAAGAACATGATAAACGATAATAACGCAGAAGAAGTGAACAAGGTGGAACAAAATGAAAACATCGAAAATAAACATATGCACTCTCACCATTCGATGTCATCACAGTCCCGACCCTGCAAGACTCTGTCCACCTCCTCCTGCACTTTGCGTTGGATGTCTGGGTGTTCACACAGTGACAACAACGTCCACGATATCGCACTGGCCGTTGTGTCATGCCCTGTGCATTATATCTCATCTACATCAATGCATCGTTATGATGATGATGGTGGTGATGGTGTGATGTTATAATTTACTGGATGCCCACACAGTGAGAACAACGTCCACGAGACCGCACTGGCCTTTGTGTCACGACCTGTCTTTCACATATCATCTACATCAATGCATAGTTACGATGTTGATGATGGTATGACGTTATGATTTGCTGGATGTCTGGATGTCCACACAGTGAGAACAATGACACTGTACTGGTCGTTTGGTCATGACCTGTGAATGCATATATTAACATTTCTATTACGTAATGATGATGGTAATGATAAGGATGACAATATTATCATCTGTGTCGGATTCCCGCTGTGTTTTCACAGAGAAATTGTGATCCATGACACAGCAAAGGTTGCTGTGTCACGACCTGTGAAATATACACCATGGAGATCATGAGAAGAGGTGTATTGGATGTGTTTGTACTGGGTGTTTTTATATTACCTGTGGGCTCTAAACCACAACACTAATATTTTGTCATCTGTTCGTTGTGGACAACAATTACGAAACGTGTGGAGTTCTGTGTTGTGGGTCTCATACTCTGGCCTGTGTGAATTTTTCCATGTACAGCAACATTCCCTTGAGGACGAAAGCTGAAACTGAGGACAGCCGCCCGCAGGTTAACGCTATCTTCGAAATACCCACCTTCAAACATGAACGTGTCCACTTCGTTACGAATCTCCAGAGGCGTCAGTCCTTCTCCGCTCTCGTCTTTGGCAGTCAGAAGAATGTCCAGAAAGTCCAGGTAACGTTTCTGAGGGGGGCCTTCTTTTTCCTGGAACACCGTTAGAACTCTCATTTAGTTTTTGTGTGGGATCGTGTAGACTGTTATCGTGTGATATGAATTTGTATGATACTCAATTATCGTGTCTTATTGTGATTTGTACTGTTTGATGCCATAGAGCACAACTCTGTAACGGTTTATATGAACTCGCTCTGCAGTTTAACACGCATCATACATGGCAGGCGAGCATCATGTATCAAATCAGAGTGCAGTTTGTCATACAGAAAGAGCCACTGTATGTATCCAAGACCTGTCCCGTGATTTTGTGGACATTGTAAACATGAAATGAAAGTTGAATAGTTTTGTAGGACTGCCTATTATATTTGATTACCGCCAGAGTGAACCTCAAAACAGATGAAATGAAAATAAAAGATGGCGGATTCTGCCCGTGTGCAGCATGTACCAGTCTTGACACTGCTGGTAATACCAAACAGAGCAAAGGTGTCTCGAAGAGTAAGTCAGCATTGTGCTATCAGTCATTCCGTGCCAATAACAACAGGGTCTTTCTATTTACTTTAGGCAGAGGGAACAACGAGGTCATGACACACAGCGATGAACGGAGAGGCAGTGGGAAAGGAGGTGGGAGTGAGGTCGGGGATGAGTGGAAAATAACCGTCTATAAGGATGTCCATATTATGAGCAGGATAGCATCCTTCCTTGAATGCGATTTAGCGGCGACTTCTTTCAAATGATAAATGTCGTCTGGTTTCTACAATCTACATAATTTGGCGTATATTTCATTTGACGCACCAGTTTCAGATTTTCATTACATTCATTGGCAGATTAATTTTGTTTGATGTAAGCTCAAGAGATAAATATATGCTAAACTGGTATTGTCTGGGTGACTGTTGCGTAGAAGCAAGTAACGCTGTTTAATTTAATACTATCATAATTTTGTATAATTAATTTGATACAATATAAAAGACACAAATATGAGATCTATTAGTATGCATTAGTGGTAACAGTTACTATGGAAACACGCAAGGATGTTCCACTGGCTGCTGCACTGGTTTCATTCGCCAGGTATGACCTCTCCGGGGTTCCAACCTTGCCGTGGTCGGAGGGCTTGAGTGGTCCAGAGATCCCTTAGGCTCTGCTGACGGGGGCATCAATACTTGGATGATACGCTAGTTTTGGAAAATGCTTCTAGGCCTGTAAAGTCAAGTCGCTGTCTGGCCTAAGCACAGCGTGGTAGGAGGTGATGCCCCTGGTTGGGCCTCCCATGTCAGAAAGGTTAAGGGTGAGGACCCTGACCAATAGTAACCCGCCTTTCTCCTATTCTATTTTCTGCCTTCTTTAATGGATCTTTCCCATCTTTGTCGTAGCTCTTCAGGAAACAAAAATTCAAAGCCCGAAGACCTTCACTCTACCTGGCTTAAAAATATTCTTTCCAAACCTGCACAACCTTCCACGTTGGGACTAACGGGCGGCGTTGCCTTTCTTATCCACAAAGCTTTGCTGTTTAGCCCTGTTGCTCTTGCTACCCCGCTTCAGGCAGTAGCTGCGAGTCATTCTCCATAAAAAACCATTACAGTTTGCTCATTATATCTACCACCTTCCGTCCTGGTTTGTCGTCGAGACCTTGTCAGCCTGATTAAAGAACTTCCTCGCCCTTGTATGCTGTTGGGTGACTTTAATGGCCTAGTCCCCTTTAGCGTAGTGTTGATTCTTCATCCAGGGGTTTACTTCTTGAAGATGTCTTTTCAGAGTTGGACTCGTTTTGTCTGAATGATGGATCTCCAACTTACTTCCATTCTTCCACTGGTATACTTTCATGTTTGGATTTTGTCTATATGTGACCCGTCGCTGGTCCTGGACTATGAGTGGTCGGTCCGTGACGATGTGCATGGCAGTCACCATTTTCCCGCTTTGTTAAAGCCCGTAACAGCTGAGAACGCCTCTGTTCCACAACATCTTAATTATAAGAAGGCCATTGGAATCTTTTTGCTGCAAATATTTCAAAGGATCTCCAGTATACTGACCATTGCCAGGTATAACATTTTTTCTACATTGCTTTATTAAAAAGATACATTCACATGTGGCAAATCATCGTTCTATATTCATAAAACGTGTTGTAGGTACATCCGCAATCTTGGAATAGTACCAAATGATCTGGTCTTGATGAAATGTAAGCTAAGACTTATTGAAATATTTGCATATTTGCATTAGGAATGATCCCTGGTGCGACAGGAACTTCCTTCAGCTCAATGTCACCAAGACAGAGGAGATGGTCATCGACTTCCGCAGGAACCAAAGCAGCATCCACCCACTTGCCATCAAGCAAAAGGAAGTGCGCATTGTGCGCACCTACAGTACCTCGGCACAGTCATTGACGACAAGCTGGAGCGGACCCCTAACAACGACATGTGCTGCAAGAAGGCCAACCAGCCTCTTTTCTTTCTGTGGAAGCTCCCACAGTTCAGGGTCAACAGCACCATCCTGAACTGGTTCTATCAGTCAGTGATCCAGGCCATCCTCCTCTACAATCATCTGCTTCTTCAGCTCCCTGAATGATGCAGATAGGGCAAGGCTGGAGAAAATGGGGTCTGCTGCAGGCAAGGCAATCGGCCGAGGCTCTCTTGCTGACATTCAGAAGGTAAGCTCCAAGAAGGCCCGGGCCATTCTCCATGGTCAGACCATCCGCTGA
>JADBJO010006068.1:10000-12500 GCA_016801955.1 Conus betulinus
TATCTTACATCAGGTGAGAAACGTTGATCTCTTTCAGAAATTCAAGGATCACATCAGGTGGGACATTTTCCAACCCAGTAAATTTCCTTCAGGATTTTGTTTTGTATTATCACCAAAAAAAAAAAAAAGTGAGAACATATGGCAGAGAGAAGGGTCACTATGCACATTTCCGCCACGGTAGAATACAGTTTGGAACTAAAGCACGCTGTGCAGCAGTTATGCTCGCCTGTTAACATCCCTCTGTTCGGGAGTTTCTGAGTTCACTGCAGCATTTCTTTCTTTTAGTTTACTTCATTTTTTGTTGTTGTTGCAAGATTAGCAAAAACCTTGAGCTGCTTTGCTGGACACTCTGCAAACAGAATACTCTTGGGAAACAATATCGAGAGATAACAGGCCTTGATTAGATACTGAGCAGAAGGGGGTCTGTGTGCAATTAGTTTGGATTTATACCCCCCCCCCACCTCCCACCCCCACACCCCCAACCTTTGCCCCATTCCGCATTGAAGGAACAGTTCACATGTAAAAAACATATTCAATAATATGCCTCTGAAAAGGGTGATTCGAGGGGCAGAGAGAGAGAGAGAGAGAGAGAGAGAGAGAGAGAGAGAGAGAGAGTCGTTATCATTAATATGTGATTTATACAAACCATCCGATTATTTGCTCTTCAATTTGGTCACTAAGTTTTGCCCTCACCCCATCCTGTCTCCCGCCCCTTCCCCTTTCTTCCCCACCATGACACCACTCACCGCTTTCAGAGCAGGGGAACGTGTGTGGTGGGAGAGGGTGAGGGGTCATGGATTCAGTGGTGGATCTTGCCATCAAGGACAGCGGAACCACCAATGCGTAACAAACCACTCTTTGGGGTGAGGGAGAAGAGGACAATGAACTGCCATAATGGTGTCCACTCGGTCCTGAAGGCTCCATTGCTACCGATGGCACCTGACAAAACAATCTGGGCGTGAACCTGACGTTCTTCAGCGAAGCGGAAATATCTTGCTGTAAAATGGAATAGTCATCTTTCAGCACGAGAAGCCTGTGCATTCTGTGGCCATAGCTAGGTACCTGAGTGGGGATATGGAAAACCTTATATGAAAGTCTTCATAAAAGACACGTCATAATTTATTTTTATATATGCCAGTGGTTACAATGTGATATCATCATCACAAAACAAACAAAAAAAATGGGTTGTTTTATGTTTTCAATTTTAAGTACACACATGCGCATCGCTAGAGCCTGTACTCTATCACATGCAACAAAAAGATAGGCATGCTGATGGTTAAACTCTCTCTCTCTCTCTCTCTCTCTCTCTCTCTCTCTCTCTCTCTCTCTCTCTCTCTAGTAGTAATAAAATATTTTTGGGGAATTGTCTGCCCTTCAGTGGTAGGTTGAATGTTTAAGAGTTGTCTGCCTAATATTCATGTAACAGAGTTGGGCGTTATATTTGTAAGATGAAATATGTCACACAAGGTCTTGTTCAGACTATGTTTCAGTAGTTAAGCATGCTCAGAGCTTGTCTGCTCTCTCTCTCTCTCTCTCTCTCTCTCTCTCTCTGTGTCTATGTCTGTCTGTTTGTCTGTCTGTCTGTCTGTCTCTCTCTCTCTCTCTCTCGTATTTAAGTAGTTCCTGGAGTTGTCTTTACTGTATTGGGTGACCTAACATGTCCAATAGCAGTTTGGTTTGGTGAGGGCGCTTACATAAGCTCCAACAGGCCGTTTTATAACGTGTTATAAAGCACACTTCCGGGTATATCCCTTTTTCATGTGGCAGAGCAAACATGCCCTGGAGTACTAAAGCTAAACTATTGTTTCGGTGAATAAACTGTATTTCTGATCTTTTTTTTAAACATTGAAAATTAACTACGTCTTCTGTTTGTTTCATGTTAATACATATGATCTGAACTATTTCTTTCATGCTTATCAGATACGTTCTGGATTGTCTCTTTTTGTCTTGGAGGCTGATACGTTCTGTATTGTCACTTTCATGTCGCTAGTGTTAAATGCATTCCGGATTGTCTCTTTCATATCGCTTACGAATTACGTTCTGGGTTGTCTCTTTCATGTTGGCTAACGTTTAAAAGCGTTGTGGATTGTCTCTTTCAGGTTGGCTACCGTTAAATGCGTTCTGGATTGTCTCTTTCATGTTGGCTACTGTTAAATGCTTCAAAACGGAGTGACTGATGGCGGAGAATGAAGCAAAATTTAGAAAGGGGGGGGGGGGGGGGGGTGTTAGTTACCGCCAAGGACATTGGCAAACAAAGCACAGGACAAGACACGATGCATTTCGACCTCTTGGGTCTCTTCAGGGAAAAAAAAAAAGAACAGATCACATTCAGCATTTAGGACAGTACAAACAAAGAAACTAAGAGAGACTTATCTGTTGTCCATGTGGTAGGAAGAATGGCGGCCAATCTCTTAAACATCTTAAATTAAACACTCTTCCCGCCAGTACTGTCCTTCATATCTGTGATCTGGAAATCAAGCCTACTTTGTCAGATGGGTCA
>JADBJO010006068.1:17500-32500 GCA_016801955.1 Conus betulinus
ACACACACACGCGCGCGCGCATTCACACACACACACACACACACACACACACACACACACACACACACACACCACACGCACGCGCGCATTCACACACACACAGACACACACACACACACACACACACACACACACACACACACACACACACACACACTACACAAGAACGCGATCATTGTGCCAGAAACGGAATGTCGTCTACAGAACATGCATGTTCTGGTGTTGATTAAACGCAGCAGCAGAACAAATACCGATACTTCTATAACGCAAGGAAGTTCCCAGTCTATTCATAAAAGTTTTGTTTGACACTCAGAGACTATAACAAAGAAAATAAATAACTGTTTCAGGACTGACAAAAAGCCTTTAAGTCGTCGTTCCAATCGCTTTTATACCATCTTCCCTCCTCCATCCCTCCTTACTCTGTAAATTTACTCCCTGATCTAGTTTTTTGTTTCTCCTAAAACTCTAGTCGTGTCCCCTTTTGCGCTTCATTGCTTGAAAGTCAGTTTTCGTATTGTCGTGCTGATAAGGTCAGGACGTCTGCAACGTGACCATTCCATGAAATGTTTGCTGTAGGCATCAGTACAGTAATTCCATACTTCACTTTGATGTTGATCATTTTCATGCTGGCTTCCCGTGTTTTTGTTTTTTGACGATTGAAGGATGTTCGTGACGCGCTTATCCCGTTAAACGCTGAAGGTTACTACGACACGATTGAGGGATGTTTGCGACGCGCTTATCCCGTTAAACGCTGAGGGTTACTACGACACGATTGAGGGATGTTTGCGACGCGCTTATCCCGTTAAACGATGACGGTTACTATGAGACGCCGGTGAAAAGTATTGTCATTCTTGGTATTGCTCATTCAGAGACTGGCTTGTCGTCTTTACTGTCTTTATAAATCTCTGTATGGTACCATAGGTTTTCCTTACTCTGTTTTTAAAGCTTGTGTTCCCTGAAACAGCTTCTTACCTTGTATGTTGCTTACGCATTTCACGTTCACCATTTGCATTGACACTGACTCTGCATGGTGTCTTTTTTACTGTTCTGGATTTGTTTGTTTTCTGCATTATTATTTTTTTTTCCGCCGTAATTGTTTGTTTGTTTCGCTTTCTTTGCTTCTTCCTTGTTTCGCTTTCTTTGCTTCTTCGTTTTGTTTGTTTATTTCCGCATTAACAGACCCATTTCTCTGAAAGTCGGTCACTAATTCCGTCATGAACAGACCCATTTCTCTGAAAGTCGGTCACTCCTTCCGTCATGAACAGACCCATTTCTCTGAAAGTCAGTCACTAATTCCGTCATGAACAGACCCATTTCTCTGAAAGTCAGTCACTCATTCCGTCATTAACAGACCCATTTCTCTGAAAGTCAGTCACGAATTCCGTCATAAACAGACCCATTTCTCTGAAAGTCAATCACTCATTTCGTCATTAACAGACCCATTTCTCTGAAAGTCAGTCACTCATTCCGTCATTAACAGACCCATTTCTCTGAAAGTCAGTCACTCATTCCGAAAAAAAACGAAAATAAATAACTGTTTCAGGATTGACAAAAAGCCTTTAAGTCGTCGTTCCAATCGCTTTCATACCATCTTCCATCCTCCATCCCTCCTTACTCTGTAAATTTACTCCCTGATCTAGTTTTTTGTTTTCTCCTAAAACTCTAGTCGTGTCCCCTTTTGCGCTTCATTGCTTGAAAGTCAGTTTTCGTATTGTCGTGCTGATAAGGTCAGGACGTCTGCAACGTGACCATTCCATGAAATGTTTGCTGTAGGCATCAGTACAGTAATTCCATACTTCACTTTGATGTTGATCATTTTCATGCTGGCTTCCCGTGTTTTTGTTTTTTGACGATTGAAGGATGTTCGTGACGCGCTTATCCCGTTAAACGCTGAAGGTTACTACGACACGATTGAGGGATGTTCGCGACGCGCTTATCCCGTTAAACGCTGAGGGTTACTACGACACGATTGAGGGATGTTTGCGACGCGCTTATCCCGTTAAACGCTGAAGGTTACTACGACACGATTGAGGGATGTTTGCGACGCGCTTATCCCGTTAAACGCTGAAGGTTACTACGACACGATTGAGGGATGTTTGCGACGCGCTTATCCCGTTAAACGCTGAAGGTTACTACGACACGATTGAGGGATGTTTGCGACGCGCTTATCCCGTTAAACGCTGAAGGTTACTACGACACGATTGAGGATGTTTGCGACGCGCTTATCCCGTTAAACGCTGAAGGTTACTACGACACGATTGAGGGATGTTTGCGACGCGCTTATCCCGTTAAACGATGACGGTTACTATGAGACGCCGGTGAAAAGGATTGCCATTCTTGGTATTGCTCATTCAGAGATTGGCTTGTCGTCTTTACTGTCTTTATAAATCTCTGTATGGTACCATAGGTTTCCTTACTCTGTTTTAAAGCTTGTGTTCCCTGAAACAGCTTCTTACCTTGTATATTGCTTACGTATTTCACGTTCACCATTTGCATTGACACTGACTCTGCATGGTGTCTTTTTTTACTGTTCTGGATTTGTTTTTTCTGCATTATTTTTTTTCCGCCGTAATTGTTTGTTTGTTTGTTTCGCTTTCTTTGCTTCTTCCTTGTTTCGCTTTCTTTGCTTCTTCGTTTTGTTTGTTTATTTCCGCATTAACAGACCCATTTCTCTGAAAGTCGGTCACTAATTCCGTCATGAACAGACCCATTTCTCTGAAAGTCGGTCACGAATTCCGTCATGAACAGACCCATTTCTCTGAAAGTCAGTCACTAATTCCGTCATGAACAGACCCATTTCTCTGAAAGTCAGTCACTAATTCCGTCATTAACAGACCCGTTTCTCTGAAAGTCAGTAACTCATTCCGTCATGAACAGACCCATTTCTCTGAAAGTCATTCACGAATTCCATCATTAACAGACCCATTTCTCTGAAAGTCAGTCACTGATTCCATCACTGACAGGCCCATTTCTCTGAAAGTCAGTCACTAACCATTCTGTCAAAAAGTCACACCATCATTTGCGCCTTACTTCGTGTTTCCTTTGTTTGTTTTTTTTTTTTGTCATCTCGCTGCTGTTTCAATCATCATTGTCGTTGTCATCGTTATCAAATACTATCTCAATCTTTTGAGTTACTGATGGATTTTTTTAACGGTTTCTTTTTAAAAAAAAGAAATCAGAGACGTGAAGCAAGGAGAAGAACATAACTGAACCAGCACCACCACACGTGCCAAGCCTGCCTTGCGTGCGGGCGACGCCTGAGCTATGCCGGGCTCCCGGAAAAAAACAAGCGAACTTCCAGCCAGGTGAGGCAGTTCATCGGGCGTGTGTGTGTTCTAAAGCGCTTCGTCTGTTAATTCTGGTATGTTTTTGAAGTTTTAAGCAGTCTACGTGCTAAATCTTAAGAGCAAAGGTGTGTCACACAATGTATCTTTGATTCTGCTCTCTCTCTCTCTCTCTCTCTTACTCGATATATCGATATATATATATATATATATATATAGATATATATATATCCTGAACAATTAAATAGTAGGAGAAAACAAATATAGGCTAAACAATTTAGTAGTGGGGGAAAAACACACACACACACACACACACACACACACACACACACACACACACACACACACGCACACAGGCAGAGTGTTCTCCCTTTCTTCCTGCGATAATTTGAATTGTTGTAGTGGAAAAGAGATCATACGTGGAAACAACATTTGTTGTCTGAAGGATGCGCAAACGGATGTCAGACTAACTAATCGGGCGATTAACAAGGTGGTTGACTAGTTGGGTTGGTGCGCGGACGTACCTCCCAGACAGACTAATATACGACTTCTTTAGTTGACTAGTGAGGTATCGCTGGATCGTTCCTTCAGTCAACGAATCCGACTGACCCCAACTCCTTTCCACCATTCCGCAGAGAAGCCAGCCAGACTTCAGCAATGGCTTTTCAGCGGAAAACCTTACCAACGCCGGCGGAAGAGGGGCCGCTTACCAGTCATGGTCAGCGGCGGAAGGAGAGGGGGCGTCCTACAATTCGGCGGGGGAGAGGTCCCATACTCGGACTTTGTCAACAACCCCACTCCCACCCGCATGCAGCTGGCGAGCCACAAGACCACGCCTACGACAACCCCAGCTTCTCTGTACCCGTTCTGGACACCCTGAATGACGTCTACTACAAGATGCCGCTCAGTACGTCTTGTTCTGAACGTGTCTCCTGTCCTTGTCCTGTGGGAAGGGGGGGGGGGGGGGGGGGGGAGGGGGGGGGGGTGTAGGGATGTGTGTGTGTGTGTGTGTGTGTGTGTGTGTGTGTGTGTGTGTGTGTGTGTGTGTGTGTGTGTGTGTGTGTGTGTGTGTGTAATAGGAATGGAGTGGAGGTAGAGTGAAATGTCGGTCGGACGTAAGGAGGGAGGGGGAGGGAAGAGGGTAGGTAGAGTTGTGATCGTGATTCTAATTGAAGAGTGATGGTGGTGGTGTGTGTGTGTGTGTGTGTGTGTGTGTGTGTGTGTGTGTGTGTGTGTGTGTGTGTGTGTGTGTGTGTGTGTGTGTGTGTGTGTGTGTGTGTGTGTGTGTGTGTGTGAAGGGAACAGGTTAGGGAGAAGAGAAGGGGACAAGATGATGGAGGAAGGAGAATAAGGCATAGAAAGGGGGGGAGGGAGGATAATGGTGCTTGCAGTGCTATTGTTTTAGGGGGATGGGGCAGGAAGAGAGAGAGAGAGAGAGGGAGACAGACAGACAGACAGATAGAACAAAAGAAAGAAGAGAGAGAGACAGAGACAGAGAGAGGGACAGAGAGAGAGAGGGAGAGAAGAGACAGACAGACAGTGACGGACAGAGAGGGAGAGAGAGAGAGAGAGAGAGAGAGAGAGAGAGAGAGAGAGAGAGAGAGAGAGAGAGAGAGAGAGAGAGAGAGGAGAAGGAGACAGACAGACAGATATGCAGACAGACAAACAAAGGGGAGAGAGAGACAGGCAGACAGACAGGGGAACAACAACACTGACATAGAGTCGTACTCTGCACACAGATTACTCATCGTCAGAGTCCTCCTCCGAGGAGAGGCCCGGAAGCAGACGACCGGGGATGGAGAGAGCTACACCGATGCAAAAGTCATCTCCGCCATCGTCGCCCTCGTTCTCATCGTCATCGCCGCCATCAGTGTGGGGATCTTCCTATCAGGTGAGGTCAGCGATAGCAGCTTGGGTGGATGGATGGTTGACTGATCGGCTTCAGGAGCGTCGAAAGGTGGGAAGATCGGGAGTTGAAAAAAAGTCTTCAGAATAATGTGTTTTCCTTTTCCAAAGAGTGATGCTCTCTTTGAACATGGGAAAGGTATTTTCTAATAAAGTTCTTTTCATAATGAAAAATAAATCGTCGCGACAAAGTCATTTTCTTCATGAAAAATTCTTTCAATATTAGTCAACTTCATGTGACAAAAGTGTGATGCTACTTTTGAAAAGAGTAGCAACATGCAAAGCATATAAACGTACGCCCAGTTTATCTTGAATACGCATGTACATGTCAAGAGCATGTTTACGATGAAAATGCCCATGATCCACGAAATCGACAAAAGCCCACCAATATATAAGAAATAACGACAAAATAACGGCTTTAACGGGTATATAACCGATGTACACTTTTGAAACTGGTATTATAGTCCTCACTGGGCTAAAGCCTGTATACATACCAAAATGTCATCCAAATCGGACAATATGTCAAGAATAACAGGTTTTAACGGTCAAATTTTGAAACACTATAGAGAAGTGCCATTTGTGTGTGATAACCTTTCTATATACCAAATTTCATTAAAAATCCACCAATATATAAGAAATAATGGCAAAATAACGGTTTTTAATGGTTGTTTAATCAATTTTCAGCATGACATTACTTATATATGGAAAGAGGCTCCGATTTGTCACAAGATCATCCAAACCGCTTATAAATCCGCCCGGGTACTTTCTGTCTGTGATATTCCATCTAGTAAAGAAAACCGTTTTGGGCCATTATAGTCGTTAGTAACGGCTATTCTGGTAAAATGCGTAGGGGATCATCCGTGACCCATAATGAACATACCTAAAAATTTTCAGAAAGATCGGTCCAGAAGTTTTGTCTGGAGCGAGTAGAACACATTTTGACCACGGACAGACAGACACAGAGACAGACAGACACAGAGACAGACAGACACAGAGACAGCATTTCTTCGTTCCCATTGTAAGTACTCCCTGTTCTGTAAGAACTTGGAGTACAAAAAAAAGACACATCCATCGTCTGAAGAGTTAATTTCTTCATCGAAAAGGTCCGAGTCACCCATGAAAGTATTCGCTGTGAGGAAAACGGTCGTTTTCGTGTATGCAGGTGGTCTGTCACGGAAAACAGAGTCATTTTCATGTATGAAAATGTATCCGCCAAAAGATTCATCTTCTTGTAAGGAGAGAGTTAATTTGATAAGGATAGGCTAATGGGCAGACGGAGGAAGAGATAGGCACACACACAGACAAAAAGGTAAAGAAGGGGAGGGGAGGGAGGGCCGGAGGGAGAGAGAGCGACTGGCTGAGAACTGAAAGGAGAGAGAGAGAGAGAGAGAGAGAGAGAGAGAGAGGGGAGAGAGAGAGAGAGGGGATAGCAGAGAGCTCTTGAGCATGAGAGTGTGAGAGAAATATCACATTCACATTGGACGGAGAGTGGGGAGAGATACCACATACACATTGGACAGAGTGTGGGAGATATACCACATACACATTGGACAGAATGTGAGAGAGATATCACATTCACATTGGACGGAGTGTGGGGAGAGGTACCACATACACACTGGACGGAGTGTGGGAGATATACCACATACACATTGGACAGAGTGTGGGAGAGAGAGATACCACATACACACTGGACGGAGTGTGGGAGAGATACCACATACACATTGGACGGGAGTGTGGGAGATATACCAGATACACACTGGACGGAGGGTGTGGGAGATATACCACATACACATTGGACGGAGTGGAGTGGGAGATATACCAGATACACACTGGACGGAGTGTGGGAGATATACCACATACACATTGGACGGCCGTAGACAGCCACGCACGTTTCCCGTCCAAAACATGGTGTATAGCAAATCCCTTGGTTATTCTCACTGGCTACGGAAAAAAGGCACTTATTGAGTAGACGGCAATGCCACGCCGGACACGCAAGGGAAATTGCCCGGTCGTGCATGCCCGTGCTGTCCGGGTCACACAAACTGAACTCTTTTCTTCATTTCTCAATAAACCAGCTTAGTGGTCTTCATATCTCAATAAATCACCTTAGTTGTAAAAAAAACGAATTGAACGTTTCTCCATTTGTCAATAACTCACCTTAGTTGTCTTTATTTCTCAATAAATCAGCTTGGTTTTCTTCATTTCTCAATAAATCAGCTTTATTGTCTTCATTTCTCAATGATTCACCTTAGTTGTCTTCATTTCTCAATAAATCACTTAGTTGTAAGCAACAAAAAAAAAAAAAAAAAATGCAAGGGCAACAAAAGGCTTAACGCTGCTATAAGATCGATGTACCATTTCCAAAGAGTGATCAACACAGATTATTTCCTTTCCAGTTCAGTTCGTCGTATCACACGATTGTTTATCAGTAGTTGTCTGTTGTTTTTATGTTTATGGTGTGGTTGGTTGGTTGTTTTAACTGTCTCTCGTTTTATGTCCGGAATACCCCAAATCTATGATCTGGTATTTGTCTGAAGTTGATAAACGGCAAACACCAGAAGACGACAGATGTTATAATGTATTAGTGTGTTGTCTGTAACTGAGCGTCGATTAGCTGAGATTAATGCCCAAATAAACTCAGGGTAACAATAAGCATCTCAGCTCCTTGCCTTTTGTCATGTTTGTGATTAATTAGTGTTATTGTTACGGTCGGCAAAGATTGGTATACTGTATAATCAGATCTGTTGCACATTGCTGTAGAAAATCGCGGAAGATGTCAGGCTTCATCCTCAGGTACTGAGCAAATTTCACGGGATCGATCTGCAGTCAGGCATTACATAGTAATGTTCTCTAGACATGTGTTGCTGTCCATTGGATGCACAGAAAATGGACGTATTGAATACACGCAACCGCAACGCCAACGTCTTGTGCACGCCATGTTATCTTTTGTCATCTCCGCGTCCGGAATAGCTCAGTTGGTAAAGCGCCGGACTCGTAATCTTGGTGGTCCTGGGGCTGCGGGTTCGAATCTCCGTCGGGGCGTTTCGGTACAGGGGGAGTTTTCCCTCGGAATTAGAATTGGTTCTGACTCCATTTCTCATACAGTCTTACTGAGGTTCCGTGTGTGAACGCGCGCATATTTTGCACACACGTAAAATCCCATCACCAACTTTCGGAAGAGTAGGCCAGTTCGGCCGTTGGTATGGATGACACGTTACACATAGCATGCACCCTGCGTGAGAAATGGAAAGAAATGAAGGAAGTAAGGAAACTGAGTGAACGATATTGAACGATATTGACTGGATGACACGGGAAACAACTGAATGAAGCGCCGGCTGGCAGTTCTTCAGTCGGCACTACCCAGGTAGGCAGCCGTTGTGTAAACGAGTGTTGATTGTAAATCGCTCTCAGCTTGATCTCTAGCCGAGAATAGGCGCTATATAAGTAGTCATTATCATTATCATTATTATTAACATGAGTATACCCTAATTGTCTGGTCACCGCCATATTATCTGTTGTCATCACCGCGGCCGTCTGCACGGGTAACATTGAGTATACCCTTATTGTCTGGTCGCAGCCAACCAGCTGTCATCCGACAACGAACCAGGAATGACGACGACGACGAACGCTGCCACCACCACCCCCTCTACAACTAATCCTGTTCAGCGAGGTAACCTATAGCATCTCTCTCTCTCTCTCTCTCTCTCTCTCTCTCTCTCTCTCTCTCTCTCTCTCTCTCTCTCTCTCTCTCTCTCTCTCTCTCTCTCTCTCTCTCTGTCTCTCTCTCTCTCTGTCTCTCTCTCTGTCTTTGCCTGTCTCTCTATTTGCCTCTCTCTCTCTCTCTCTCTCTCTCTCTCTCTCTCTCTCTCTCCCCCCTCCTCCCCCCTCTCTCTCTCTTACTCGCTTGCTCGTTCGCTGAATGTGTGTGTGTGTGTGTGTGTGTGTGTGTGTGTGTGTGTGTGTGCGTGCGTGCGTGCGTGCGTGCGTGCGTGTGTGTGTGTGTGTGTGTGTGTGTGTGTGTGTGTGTGTGTGTGTGTGTGTGTGTGTGTTTGAGCACGTGCTCACGAGCGCGCGTGCAAGTGTGGTGTGTTTGCGTATGCGTGCGTATTTGTACGCACGGTGCGCGCGCGCGTTTGTGTGTCTGTGTGTGACTGTGTGTGGTAAGCAAGCGCGTGCATGTGTGCGTGAGTGTATATGTGGGTGTAATATGCATGTGTGTGTGTGTGTGTGTGTGTGTGTGTGTGTGTGTGTGTGTGAGAGAGAGAGAGAGAGAGAGAGAGAGAGAGAGAGAGAGAGAGAGAGAGAGAGAGAGAGAGAGAGAGGTAGTTCCCTCTTAAACTACTGGCAGTTATTTTTCTCATTCGAAGCAAGATACACATTTTGATCATGTGCGCGCGCGCGCGCGCGCGCGCGCGTTTGTGTGTGTGTCTTCAGATTTCAGAAACACAAAAGTTAGGGAAAGGTCTAGTAAATCATAACCAAAAGAAAATTAAAAAATGTCAAAAATCATAACAATAATGATGACGATGACGACGATAATGACGACGACGACGGCAATAAGACTATTATAATGATAAAAACGATGAGAATGGGTATGATGATGATGATGATGATGATGATGATGATGATGATAATAATGATGATGATGATGATGATGATGATGATGATGATGATGAAGATGATAAGGGCGACGATAGCACCAAAACAGGAACTTACAAAAATGATGGCAACAATGACGACAACAACGAATTGCACGACAACAACAACACAACAATACGTACTTTAAGTGCTGCTATCTATGAAATTATAATCATTACGATTTCAACGACCAAGACAACGACGATCACTGTTAGAGAGATGAGGAAGACAATGGTGATGAAGATGACTTTGGTATTCTTCAGCTCCGGACTTTGAAGGCCAGATTCGCGTGACGTCCCAAGAGTTTATTCCGGAGCTGAACGACTCCAACTCCCAAGAGTATCAGGACACCAAACAACAGATGGAAAGCAACGTGAGTCTGGGACTACCTGTCGGGGGTTGACAGCTTACCTGGCAAATAGACGGACAGTTGGCTGGTTGGCTGTTTGATTGATTAGTTTGCTGGTTGGTTGGTTGGCTGGGTAGTTTGATATATAATCTCGTGTCACAGACATCAGGTAAGGTGTGGTGGAAAAGTTGCTTCTCGACTGTCCGATAGGTTTGATGGCTGGCTGCCCGTTGCTTGGTTTACGTTCAGTGCAGAGCCCCAAACGAGAAATGGGAAAAACAATATACACCTCTAAACATTTGCTATGGGAATTTTTCACAGATTCACAAAAAGACGTACGTAACTATTTGGATTTGGACAGCTCCATCTATGTTTTACTTAAGATTGGATCTAGACAGTTCCGTCCATGTTCTACTGGAGTAAAAAAATCTGTTAAGAAACGAATACTCGAAATAAACGAAAAATAAATAAACGAAAAGTGTCCACGGTCATGTTTCCCGAGTTCGCTTTATTTAGTTTCATTTTACTTTACGTTTTTTGCCGAGGCGGGGGGGGGGGGGGGGGGGGGGGGGGGGTTATTGCTTTTTTTTTATCCTGGGCAAACTGTGAGTTGCGTAGGTTGGTTGGTGAGTTAGCTAGTTGATTGTTGGTCAGTTGAGGTGCTGGATGGCAGTATCTTATGTTTTTCTATGCTTGTTCTACGAGCAGTACGTTTTTCATTTACAAATACCACTAATGATGTTCCTACAAACACTACATAACCACTAATGCTGTTGCTGCTACTACTACATATACCATTAATGCTGTTGCTGCTACCACTACAAATACCGCAAATGCTGTTGCTGCTACCACTACAAATACCACTAATGCTGTTGTTGCTGCTACCACTACAAATACCACTAATGCTGTTGTTGCTGCTACCACTACAAATACCACTAATGCTGTTGTTGCTGCTACCACTACAAATACCACTAATGCTGTTGTTGCTGCTACCACTACAAATACCACTAATGCTGTTGTTGCTGCTACCACTACAAATACCACTAATGCTGTTGTTGCTGCTACCACTACAAATACCACTAATGCTGTTGTTGCTGCTACCACTACAATACCACTAATGCTGTTGTTGCTGCTACCACTACAAATACCACTAATGCTGTTGTTGCTGCTACCACTACAAATACCACTAATGCTGTTGTTGCTGCTACCACTACAAATACCACTAATGCTGTTGTTGCTGCTACCACTACAAATACCACTAATGCTGTTGTTGCTGCTACCACTACAAATACCACTAATGCTGTTGTTGCTGCTACCACTACAAATACCACTAATGCTGTTGTTGCTGCTACCACTACAAATACCACTAATGCTGTTGTTGCTGCTACCACTACAAATACCACTAATGCTGTTGCTTTTTTTTTCCCACCACTTTCCCCCGCCTTTTTTTGTTGTTGTTGTTTTTTTGTTTTTGTTTTTGTTTTGCTTTTTATTCTGATATTTTTTTTCTTCTTTTTTGATTTTTTTTTTTTGCGGTCTCTTTTCTTTTTCCTCTTTTTTGTTACAACACCTAAACGCCTACCATCTATCATGCTTACACACCAAACGCCTGCTTACGCACGCGTTCCACACTTTCATTCATGCCCAGTTCCAAGTGTTTTTAATTTTTCTGTCATTGGACAATGCTTCTTTCTCATTTAAAGTATACTATGGTACAATGATGTCTGGGTTTTTCAGTGCATTAGTGTATGTTGTAATGAGTTTGCTTGCTTGGTTCTTTTATTCTCACTTTTTTTTTCCGCATCACAAATAGTTTTTTTTTTTTTTAACAATGCAATACAATACAATTAGTACAAACAATGCAATGCAGTACAAAGCAATCAAATACAGCACAGCGTAATAAAGTATGATATGATACAATACAACGTAGAACACATATACTTGTAGAATTAATGACACCACAAGTGTGTTCTGCATTATACAATATAGGACAGCTACAAATGTAGACTAATGCTGTTGCTGCTACCGCCACAAATACCACGAACGTTGTTGCTGCTACTACTACAAATACCGCTAATGCTGTTGTTACTGCTACCACTACAAAAACCACCAATGCTGTTGCTGATAACACTACAAATACCACGAATGCTGTTGCTGCTACCACTACAAATAGCACCAATGACATTTTCTAATGCTGTTGACTAAGTCTGTGGACCAATGTTGTTGATTAATGCTGTTGACTAATGCTGTTGACTAATGCTGTGGACCAATGCTGTTGACTAATGCTGTAGACCAATGCTGTTGACTAATGCTGTTGACTAATCCTGTTGGCTTAAGCTGTTGACTAATACTGTTGGGTAATGCTGTTTACTAATGCTGTTGGCTAATGCTGCTTGACTAATGCTGTTGGCTAATCCTTTTGGCTTAAGCTATTGACTGACGCTGCTGTTGACTAATGCTGTTGGCTAATGCTGTTGACTAATGCTGTTGACTAATGCTGTTGGGTAATGCTGTTGACTAATGCTGTTGGCTAATGCTGTTGGCTAATGCTGTTGGCTAATGCTGTTGACTAATGCTGTTGACTAATGCTGTTGCTACTACACCTGACGCTACTCCTCACGCTGCCACCACCGCAACTACTGCAAACTATTGCGTCCAGTGTTGCTGCTGCTGTTATTACTACTACTGCTGCTGCTGCTGCTGCTACTACTCTTGTAACTGCTGCTGTTGCTACAAATATCCCTACCACCAAGCAACAGCAGCTAATGTTTGTGGTGCCTGGCGGATATTTCAGATTGACACCATCTACAGGAACAGTCCCTACAGCAATATCTACGACTATTCCGAGGTCACTGGCTTCAGGTAAGTCTCCCTCGTTACTGTAGATCACTGGCTTCAGGTAAGTCCCTCCGGTACTGTAGATCACTGGCTTCAGGTAAGTCCCTCCCGGTACTGTAGATCACTGGCTTCAGGTAAGTCCCTCCCGTTACTTTAGGTCACAGGCTTCAGGTAAGTCCCTCCCGTTACTTTAGGTCACAGGCTTCAGGTAAGTCCCTCCCGTTACTTTAGGTCGCCGCTGTCCCTTCTCTACCCTGTAAACAGACAGACCATGGTGTGGAGAAATGGATTGTTTACCGTGCTGTCCGTTGGCTGGTAGTAGTATGGGTCTGTCTACCAGCTAACCGGAAAACGGGATCTTCGTCACAGTTTACCGGATTCAAGATCTGTCAGTTGATTGGAAAAAGGATTTTCATTCCATTTTGCAAGGTTCAGCATCCATCAGCTAGTTTGAAAAAGTATTTTAATTCCATTTAACAGGGTTCAGTATTCGTCAGATAACAAGAAAAACGAGGGAGTTTCATTCCACCTGATAAAATTTGATATCTGGACAAAAGGATTTTCGTTCCATTTTACAGGATTCTTTGCTGGTCAGAAAGCAGGAAAAATGGATTTTACTTCCATGTTACAGGATTCAGTGTCAGTGAGATAACTGGAAAAAGAAACCCATTTTACAGGATTCGGTATATGTTAAATAACTGGAAGAAAGGATTTTCATTCCGGTTTACAGGATTCATTTTTTTCAGATAAATTGAGAAAAGGATTTTCATTTCATTTCACAAGATTCATTATCTGCCAGAGAAACTGGACAATATAACATTTTTGTTTCATTTTACGGGATTCAGTATCTGCCAGACAACTGAAAGAAAAAGGATTTATATTCCACTGTACTGGACTCAGCATTTGTCAGATAACTAGAAAAAGGGATTATCATTCTATATTTCAGGATTCAAAATACGTCAGATAAAAAACGGAAAAAGGATTTTATTTCATTTTACAGCATTTCATACATGTCAGTAGACTAGAAAAATATATTCAGTTTTACAGGATTCCGCGTCTACCGGATAACAGGAAAAAGGAGCTTTGTTCCACTTTACATGACTCAGTGTCTTCCAGATAATTGGAAAAAAAAGATGGTAGGTCTATTTCAAAGATTCTGCACCAGCCAGATGATTGGGAAACAGGCTTTTCATTCCATGCAACAGGATTCGATATCTGCCATAGAACAGGAAGGCAAGTCTCTTCATTCCATTTTTAGGGAGTCATTATCTGCCAGATAATGGAAAGCCACAGCTGAAAGCATTCAGTAACTTCCTAAGAACCGGAAAAAAAAAAAAGACACGACATCTATTTTCTATTACAGAAATCAGTATCTGCTACATAAAGAGACAGCAGGATCTCCATAACATTTGAATAATTCTGGATTTAGTCACAGAAGTTAAAACCAGAATCAATTTATATTTCATGGGAGTCATCACATTCTAGATAAATGGCAAAAGAGGTTTCCGTTCTAATTCAAATGATTCGGCATCTGCCAAATCGCTTGGAAACAGAATTTTCATTAAATTTCGTTGGAATTTATATCGGCCAGATAAACTGGTTGAAACAGGTTCCTCGTGACATTTTATATCGATATTGGCAAGTACATGGAAACTGCTCTAACAGTGCCCTCTTAAATGGTTTAAGATTCTAGGTTCAATATTGAAAATCTAGCCTGGGGGGAGGCAACTTTTTTATTTGGACGCCTTCTCTCGGACTGCAAGAAGTTAAATTCTGACAGCAGAGCAGGGGAGAAAACTGCAGGCGCTTAAGATTGAAATGCTTCTGGAATATCCTGCTTACAATGTGTAGGAAACCTATAAGTGAGTTCATCCGGTAGCAAGTCAACATGCATGTTGTAATGCACAAACCTCTCCCTGCAGTCAGTTATCAAGTGCTGTGAGCATTCTTGGCGCGAATATGTACCTCGCCATGTTGCAGAAATCG
>JADBJO010006068.1:35000-65000 GCA_016801955.1 Conus betulinus
CAGGCAAGTATTCAGATCAGAGCGGCTACCACAACCACGTCCGCTACAACTGTTGGCTCAAACTGCTCACACCTCTACTGTCAACCAGCCTGCCACAACTGAGGCGGCTACAACAACGACTAAAACAGCCACGACCCCAACTGAGGCAGCCACGACCCAACTGAGGCAGCCACCACACCAACTGAGGCAGCCACCACACCAACTAAGGCAGACACCACACCCCAACTGAGGCAGCCACTACACCAACTAAGGCAGACACCACACCAACTGAAGCAGCCACTACACAACTAAGGCAGACACTACACCAACTAAGGCAGACACCACGCCAACTAAGGCAGCCACTACCCCAACTAAGGCAGACACTACACCAACTGAGGCAGCGACTACACCAACTGAGGCAGCCACTACACCAACTAAGGCAGACAACTAGGCAGACACTACACCTAAGGCAGACACCACACCAACTGAGGCAGCCACTACACCAACTAAGGCAGACACCACACCAACTGAGGCAGCCACTACACCAACTAAGGCAGACACCACACCAACTGAGGCAGCCACTACACCAACTAAGGCAGCCACCACAAGAACTGAGGCAGACACCACACCAACTAAGGCAGACACTACACCAACTGAGGCAGCCACCACACCAACTGAGGCAGCCACCACACCAACTAAGGCAGCCACCACACCAACTAAGGCAGACACCACGCAACTGAGGCAGCCACCACACCAACTAAGGCAGACACTACACCAACTGAGGCAGCCACCACACCAACTGAGGCAGCCACCACACCAACTAAGGCAGACACCACTCCAACTGAGGCAGCCACCACACCAGCTAAGGCAGACACCACTCCAACTGACGCAGCCACACAAGAACTGAGGCAGCCACCACACCAACTGAGGCAGACACTACTACCCAGCAACTGACCACAACACCTGCCCCTGAACAGCAAGGTGTGGTATAGTCCCCACCCCATATCATCCCCCATGCCCGTCTCTCTACCTCTCCACCCCCGACCGCCCTGCCCCCCCACCACACACATACAAACACCCTCTCTCTCTCTCTCTCTCTCTCTCTCTCTCTCTCTCTGTGCCGACGTGCTCCTCTGCGAGGTGTGTGTGTGTGTGTGTGTGTGTGTGTGTGTGTGTGTGTGTGGTATGTGTGAGTATGTGTGTGTGTGTGTGTGTGTGTGTGTGTGTGTGTGTGTGTGTGTGTGTGTGTGTTTGAGCAAGTGTCAATGTGTATGTGTGTGTGTGTGTGTGTGTGTGTGTGTGTGTGTGTGTGTGTGTGTGTGTGTGTGTGTGTGCCTGCGCGTGTGTGTGTCTGAAAGAGGAAGTTTTCACCACCTCTGAAGTTCATCTGGGCTGTTTTAATTCTCTTTTGTCTCGTTAGAAAGCAGGCTTTTTTTAAGTGTTAAAAAAACATCTGGGAAAGGTTTGTATAAAACTAATAAAACTAAAAAGAAAACTAGTCAAGATGACAACAATAATGAAATCAATGACGATAATGCTGATGCTGATGATTCTGTTGACGACCACGACGACGACGACGACGATGATGATGATGATGGTGATGATGATGATGATGATGATGATGACACCGAATCCATAGTAACGAGCAAAAACAATGACCTCGACGACGACGACAGCACCAAATACCACAACGGCAACACGCACTTTGCGTGTTGCTATTTAATAGTTACGTGTGAATCTTAAAAACAAACGAGAAACGACCGCGACGCCGACAACAATTGTAGAGACGAAGACGACAATGACGATGAAGATGACTATGGTTTCCTTCAGGTCCGGACTTTGAAGGCGAGATTCGTGTGACATCAGAATCGTTCACTCCAGAGCTCAACGATCCGGACTCTCAAGTGTACCAGGACACCAAGAAGGAAATGGAAGACAGCGTAAGTCCAGCATTGTCGGCTTGGTGGGTGAACTACCTGGCTATCTATACGGAAGGTTGGCTGGGTGGTTGATTAATTAGGTGGTCGTCCAGTTGGTTAGTTGGCTTGTTGGATTCGTAATCCTTGTGATCCTAGGGTTGCGGGTTCAAATCTTCGTCGAGCCATTTCGTTACTGGGGAACTTTTTCCTCAGAGTTGGATACTGTTTCCTACTCAGTGACCCGAGAAGTCTTCGAATATGACTTTGAATCGAGGTTCCGAGTATAAATGCATGTATATCATCTTGCTAACACTGTAAAATTTATCACCACCATTCGGAAGCGCAGGCCAGATTGGACGATGGTATGGATGACATGTTAAACATAGCTTGCATCTTGCGCGAAAAATCAAAAGAATAAAGATTAGAAACTGAATGACTAATATTGAATGAATGGCACGGGAAACTGAATGACTGATATTGACTGAATGGCTCAGGAAACGACTGAATGTGGCAAGGAAGCAGCTGTTCAGCCACTCAGATAGGCAGCCCGTTGAGTGAACGAGAGCAGGTTGTGAAGCGCACAGAGCTTGGTGTCTCTCTAACCGAGGATAGGCGCTAAATAGATACCCTTGCTAGTAATAATAGGTGGTTAGCTGGCTAGTTTCCATGTAAATTCCTATAAAACAACGACCTATCGGGAAAAATGCGTCCTGAACTGTGTATAATAGTAGCTTAGCTGGTAGCTACTTCAATGGTCAGTTAGTTGGGCGATTGACTGGCGGGTTCGCTTACTGGTTTATTGTTATTGATATCGAGTTCAGATCCTGAAGCGAAATATAGCACAAAAAACGTAGATCCCCTGGACTTTCAGTTAGTTGCAAAATGAGGCGCCTACAGGATGATATTTACACAAATTTGAAAAAAAAAAATATTGTTAAGATTCCGCCGAAAAACGTAGACAAACGAATCACAAGACAAAACACGACGATTTTCGACTTCTTAGGTCTTCTCTAGGTAAGATGGACAACACTCGGTACAAGAAAAATGAGCAAGCAATCACTTACCTTCGTCCACTTCGGCGCAAGATGAAGATCGGGTTGATGGATCCGTTGGCTGGCCGGTTTGTGGGATGGTTCTTGGTTGGAGGTCTATTTGATTAGTAGTCAACTTATGCCATCTTTTGTATCATTTTTATTCTACTAGTAATGCTCGCATTAGTAAACGTTTTGTTTACTTATTCAATGATACATTTCTTTTTACTATCTTTTTGCCATTTCTCATTTTATAGAGCCTTCTATAGCATGCTTCTTCGTGGGTTGTTATAAGTCTGTATTACCCTGCCATGAGGCAAACTTTCCTGACCGAGTTCTTATTTACAATCCCTTACATTTTTTGATTAGCCCTTCTCGTGCCCAGTCATATTTGGCCACAGTGCAGAGACCACAATGCAGAGACCACAGTGCAGGGACCACAATGCAGACACCACAATGCGGAGACCACAATGCAGAGACCACAATGCAGAGACCACAATGCAGAGACCACAGTGTAGCCACCACAGTGCAGAGACCACAGTGCAGAGACCACAGTACAGAGACCACAATGCAGAGACCACAATGCAGAGACCACAATGCAGAGACCACAATGCAGACACCACAGTGCAGGGACCACAATGCAGGGACCACAATGCAGAGACCGCAATGCAGAGACCGCAATGCAGAGACCACAGTGCAGAAACCACAATATATGCAGGAACCACAATGCAGAGACCACAGTGCAGAGACCACAATGCAGACACCACAGTGCAGGGACCACAATGCAGGGACCACAATGCAGAGACCGCAATGCAGAGACCGCAATGCAGAGACCACAGTGCAGAAAACCACAATATATGCAGACACCACAATGCAGAGACCGCAATGCAGGGACCACAATGCAGGGACCACAATGCAGGGACCACAATGCAGGAACCACAATATATGCAGGAACCACAATGCAGGGACCACAGTGCAGGGACCACAATGCAGAAACCACAATATATGCAGGAACCACAATGCAGGGACCACAGTGCAGAGACCACAATGCAGGGACCACAATGCAGGGACACCAATGCAGGGACCACAGTGCAGAGACCACAATGCAGGGACCACAGTGCAGAGACCACAATGCAGGGACCACAATGCAGGGACCACAGTGCAGAGACCACAATGCAGGGACCACAATGCAGGGACCACAATGCAGGGACCACAGTGCAGAGACCACAATGCAGGGACCACAATACAGGGACCACAATACAGGGACCACAGTGCAGAGACCACAGTGCAGAGACCACAATGCAGAGACCACAATGCAGGGACCACAGTGCAGAGACCACAGTGCAGAGACCACAGTGCAGAGACCACAATGCAGAGACCACAATGCAGAGACCACAGTGCAGAGACCACAGTGCAGAGACCACAATGCAGAGACCACAATGCAGGGACCACAATGCAGGGACCACAGTGCAGAGACCACAGTGCAGAGACCACAATGCAGAGACCACAGAGTAGAGACCACAATGCAGAGACCACAATGCGGAGACCACGATGCACAGACGAATTTTCACGGATCCCTAAATTTATTTATCTTACTACTTCGGGTATCATCATTTCACAGGACATTTTCGCATGCTGTAACTACCAAGTTGAAACCAGTAAGAATTATTGTAGGCCATATGGAATGGTGTAATGTCGTCACAAAGTACGTTTTAGCAGAACATGTAAATGCATACACATATACATGTATTCATAAGTAGATAGATGAATAGATAATAGACAGACAGACAGACAGACAGACAGACAGACAGACGGATGGATGGGAAAGAAATAATGTTGCTTATAGCCCAGCCGATGGCAAAGAGCCATATAAGGGCTGTCACCTCGTTGAATTCAACTCTCCAAATATTTTTAAACATGCATACACAACTCATTAAAACAGATTTTCTCAAACTACACCGAAACTTTGCTGACATATTACTTCCTACAATTTTAAATCAGATAAAACAATGTTGATATTTTTCAGAAATAAAAAAGTACTTCATGTTGGACTTTTCTGAAATAGATACGTAGATAGATAAATAGATATATACATATAAATACATGCATACACACATACATACATACACACACACACATACATACATACATACATACATACACACACACACATACACACACATACATATATACATACATACATACATACACTTCTAAAGCAGCAGTTCCACTGTTGTTGCTTTTGCTGTTGCCGCTATACTACTACTATTACTATTCTTGTTTCGTTGCTGTTCCTACCATGAACATTGCTGCTACTCAAACTAAGACTTCTACTGCCACTGCTGCTCTTCGTGCTTTATAGATTACTATTATTGCTACTGCCGCTGGTGCTGTTGCTGCTTTATAGAATACTACTATTGCCACTGCTATTGTTGCTGCTTTATAGACTACTACTATCGCAACGGCTGCTGTTGCTACTTTATACCATACTGCTATTGCTACTGCTGCTGGTGCTGCTTTATAGATTAATACTATTGCTACTGCTGTTGTTGCTGCTTTATAGAATACTCTGACTGCTGTTGCTGCTGTTGCTGCTCTATAGAATACATCTATTGCTACTGCTGCTGTTGCTGCTTTATAGAATCCTGCTATTGCTACTGCTGCTGTTGCTGCTTTAAAGAACACTACTATTGCTACCGCTGCTGGTGCTGCTTTATAGAATACTACTATTGCTACTGCTGCATTATAGAATACTACTATTGCTACTGCTGCTTTATAGAATACTACTATTGCTACTGCTGCTGTTGCTGCTGTATAGAATACTACTATTGCTACTGCTGCTGGTGCTGTTTTATAGAATACTACTATTGCTACTGCTGCTGGTGCTGCTTTATAGAATACTACTATTGCTACTGCTGCTGGTGGTGCTTTATAGAATACTACTATTGCTACTGCTGCTGGTGCTGCTTTATAGAATACTACTATCGCTACCGCTGTTGGTGCTGCTTTATAGAATACTACTATTGCTACTGCTGCTTTATAGAATACTACTATTGCTACTGCTGCTTTATAGAATACTACTGTTGCTACTGCTGCTGGTGCTGCTTTATTGAATACTACTATTGCTACTGCTGCTTTATAGAATACTACTATTACTACTGCTGCTGGTGCTGCTGTATAGAATACTACTAATGCTACCGCTGCTGGTGCTGCTTTATAGAATACTACTATTGCTACTGCTGCTTTATAGAATACTACTATTGCTACTGCTGCTGTATAGAATACTACTATTGCTACTGCTGCTGTTGCTGCTGTATAGAATACTACTATTGCTACTGCTGCTGGTGCTGTTTTATAGAATACTACTATTGCTACTGCTGCTGGTGCTTCTTTATAGAATACTACTATTGCTACTGCTGCTGGTGCTGTTTTATAGAATACTACTATTGCTACTGCTGCTGGTGCTGTTTTATAGAATACTACTATTGCTGCTGCTGCTGGTGCTGTTTTATAGAATACTACTATTGCTACTGCTGCTGGTGCTTCTTTATAGAATACTACTATTGCTACTGCTGCTGGTGCTCCTGTAAAGGCTGCTGCTACAGCTGCTGCTCCTGTTGTTATTATTGTTGCTATTGCTGTTGTTGTTGCTGTTAATGTTGCAACTACTACAAATACTACCACTGCTGCTGCTGCTGTTGTTACTGTTGCTGATGTTGTTATTGCTGCTGTTGTTACCGGTACTATTGCTGCTGCTGCTGTTGTTATACTGCATTTATTGTTATTGTTGCTGGTGCTTGCCACTAAAACTACCACTGCTTCTGCTGCTGTTGCTGTTTTTATTGTTGTTGCCGTTGTTGTTTACTGCTGCTGTAGTTAATGCTGTTGTTGTTGTTGCTGCTGCTATTACTTCTACACTTACAACTATTACTACTACTACTACTACTACTACTACTACTACTACTCCTGCTGCTGCTGCTGCTGTCTGCATATTTACCTGGCGTTTCAGATCGACACCATCTACAAGAACGGCCCTTACAAAGACATCTACAACTATTCCGAGGTCACTGGCTTTAGGTGAGTACTTCTTACAAAATTCTGCAACCGCTGCAGCCTGTCTGTATCCTGCATGCAGACAAGGTGTAATGGAGCAGGTTTTTTTTTTCTCGGCCTGGTCCTCTGGCTGGAGTGTGTGCCTCAGCCAGATAACGGAAAAATGACATGGCCTGCGTTACATTTGATCAAATCCGGTAGCTTCCTAAGAGCATCTGAGAACCGGGAGCAGTGGGAAGAAGCTGGTTTGGAAGCCTTCTGTGGCACCCCAGCAGGGGTCTTTAAGACTCCGGGATAATTGATGATGATGATGAGATGACCTAACAAATAACAGGAAATCAGGATCTTTATTATGTTATACAGGATTTAGTGTATGCCAGATGTTGAGAAAACAGAGTCTTTATTACATTTGATAGAGATTCCGTATTTGCCTGATAAATGGAACTAAAACATTTACTATCTTTTGTAGGATTGGGTCTCAGCCATATAAATTGGAAAACAGGATCTTCATCACAAATCAGAGAATTCCATATCTGCCGGATAACTGGAGAACAAGATATTAATTTAATCTCATAGGATTCAGTATCTGCCAGGTAAGTGGAAAATAGGAACTTCATTAAATTGACAGAATTGCCGTTTGTGTTAGATAACTGGAAAACAAAACTTTCATTACGTTTTAACGGATTCTGTATCTGCCAGATGACTGAAAAACATTAACAGGGTACTAATTCTGTTTTAAAGGATTGGATATATTCCAGGTTTGAACCCTAAGAAATACTTTGATTTAGCGGATGAACTTCTACCATGTGACCCCAGTTTTTCCTTTGAGTCCACTGATGACGAACAAACCCAATGTTTATTACGCTCCTCCAATTCCTCCCCCCCCCCCCCCCCCACTTCACGGTTTGCGTTCTACACATTCTTAGATACACTCCTATCAAAGCTAAACTTTTATCTCTGTCAGTCTATTTCATCTCTTCTGCTTCTCTCTGTCAAATAGCCATTGACATTCAGAGAGAGAGAGAGAGAGAGAGAGAGAGAGAGAGAGGAGAGAGAGAGGAGAGAGAGGGGACGAGAGAGAGAGAGACGCTTTTGACGCTTTGACCACTTTAATGGTATTGACATCAAGTCCTAATGACATAGGGGTAGTGCATAATTTTTGCTAAAAAGCAGAAAATATAGATTATAAAAAGGGAAAATTAAGCAGCACATGCTGTAGCAGAAACCAAAGACATCCCAAATATTCCATGGAGAGAGAGAGAGAGAGAGAGAGAGAGAGAGAGAGAGGGTAGAGAGAGAGAGAGAGAGAGAGAGAGAGAGAGAGAGAGAGAGACGCACACAGACACATAGATTCGAATTCGGATAGTTTTATTTATATAGGCCTCGGCCCTTTATGACGGGGTGAGTGAACATAATATATCAACTGAGATAAATACTCATTATTGTAAAACATACTAAGCACAAATGATTAAGAAAAGCAAGAGGTAGCTGTTTCTTTAGATTTTAAATGCCTTATACAAAACAAACACAAATTTCGAACAACTTCTGATGAGGAAGACGAGATCAGTCTAGTCGATTTAGATAGCGAAGGCTGTCTATGAAATTTTGGCTGAATTAATTGGAATTCAGTTCTTTTGTTCCTTTTGGTTGGACAGAAAAAAAAACTGGAATGGATTTCATTTCCTTGGGACTTTTTAAACAGCGGACACAACATGTCATTATCATCTAAACTTGTGTATTGCTAATTCTGATATTCCCAAGTCTTAATGTGGTCATAACATACCTTAAGTGTCTGTCCATTTCTAAGTTGAATAAGGTCTCAGATCATGAAAATTGCAAACATTACTAAAGAAATCAAACCTTTCACTATGTTGCACATGGTCTGACCATTTTGTCCTAGTGCAGCCATCCAATCGTTGGCGAAAAAAAACCCCATAAAAAGGGCTGATCATTTCCAACACCTTGATTTAACGACACAAAAACCAAAACCATATTCAAAGAGACAAATACCCACTTGTGTTTTCCTCTAGCATCGAGACCACACAAAACGTTATACGCTTTGCGTGGTAATCTGTGCTCCTCCATTTGAAGTAAATTCAGCCAATAGCGGATGTATTAACTGCTGAAACTATATTCATGTGGAATCTATTCTTCTCACCATCTATGACTTTTAAAAGCAAAACATTGCACAGACACACAGTCTTCCAGTCCTCAGCAGCATTACCTAATCCCCATAATTCAGACCCATACTGTGCTATTGACTAAACTTGACTATCAACAACTTGAGAAATACATCAAAAGACGTATCATTAAGGATATACAACCTTTTCAGAACACAGAGCAATGAACTAATGGCCCTGCCAGCAAGATCCCTGCACACACTAACAAAACTCAGACGTGTAGAGAAAAATATACCCCAAGTACCATAAGCATCCGCAAGAGACACCGGGACACTACCAGAGAAAACACCTTCTCATGTACTTAAATAGCCACCCTTACGAAATACAATAATATTAACTTTGGACAGATCAACCTGCAGTTGGAGAGAGGCAGCTGTGCCATGCATACTATTCAGATGAGTTTGTGAGTCAAACACAGTCTCTGATATCAAAACCATATCATCGGCTAATAACAGAATGAACAATTTAAAAGCATCCAGTGTCAGCGAAGCCCCATGTTTTCCATTGTTGACCACTTCAATTGCTAGGTCATTGATAAAGAGGAAAACAGAAACAGGACTGCAAGCATCACCTTGTCTAATCCCAGCTGTACAGTTAACTTAATCTGTCAGTTAAGCGCCACAACAAACTATAGCTCTAACCACCTCATACATGCTACTGGTACATTTGTAAAGTTTACCCCTGATGCCATTTTTAATCATGACTGGCCAGAGAATATTTCTATCTAGGAATCAAACGCTTTTTCAAAGTCCTTGAAAGCGACATAAAATTTTCGATTATAGAAAACTGTTTCTGAACAAGAGCCATTAAAAAAACACGTGGTCAACAGTAGAATAACCTTTTCTGAAACCAGCTTGGTGGTCACCAGTGCTGCCTCAATCCATTCTTGCAGTCCATTATTTCCTATCATTTCAAACAGCTTACTACTTACATTACTAAGAGTGGCATCCATATAATTATTTGGATTATTAGCGTCACCTTTTTTTTTTTTTTTCAAAGATGGGGTAAAATACTTGATTCCGTCCAGTTATCTGGAAACAAACCGTTATCAAACAGTTTATCTAAACACTTCACACAAACTGTACACTTGGGCAGAAGAGTATTTGAACAGTTCACCAATAATGCTATCGGGGCCCGCTGCTTTCCGGTTTTTCAGTTTTTTTAATCGCTAATAACACTTCTTCCTCACTGTTGGTACGGTTTATATGATCAGCACACTCATCTTCAAATCCCTCTAACCCCTCTTTAACTTTTGGTTTGGCACATTGTCAGTATTTAACTCTAACGCGGCTTGAAAATGTTGAAACCACATGTCAGCTGAAACATTGCTTCTGGGCTATTTTTCTTTTAAGCGATATCTTATGAATTACAGCCCAAAAATCCTTCTGAGACTTTATAGATGTTACTGATTTATCTATTTATTTTTTCTTACATTCTTTCTCTTGTAAATGTCTGTATTCACGCTTGCCTGTTAAATACACAGTTCTGTAAGTGTCTTCAAACGGACTGCGACTTAGTCTCAATAATCTCCTCGCCTTTCTTTTACTAAGAACACATTCTTGAGCACACCAGTCCTTTCACATGGTCATGACCATGTATGAATTTTTTTCACACATTCGACACATTCTAATACACATTCGTTAAACATATCTAGTGCATGATTAACGTGATTATCTATTAAACTTGTGGCAGTATCAAAATGTTTACTCGCTTTTTCAGTGCCTAAGGTATCACAAAACGAAGAAGAAGCACGTTCATCGTTCCAGACAATTCTATAACATCATCATAGCCTCTTTGCTTAACGTCTGCTAAGTTTTCCACAAGGGAAACGAACATGAACTGACACTGGAAAATGATCAGAATCTATTCGTTCTACAACCTGTAATTCGCAAATACCACACATAAAACAGCTAAAGTTTCATCTGGCAATATGAAATAATCATTCACATAGCTTCAGAGTAAAAAAACATGTGTATAGCACGCCAGGTTTCCAGTGTACACACACACACACACACACACACACGCACACACACACACACACACACACTCACACACACACACACACACACACACACACATACACACACAAGCACACACACACACACACACACACACACACACACACACACACACACACACACACAACACACACACCCACATGTGCGTGCGCGCGCACTCACACATACACACACGCGCGCGCGCGTACGCACACACACACACACACACACACACACACACACACACACACACACACACACACACACACACACACACACACTGACCGCTTTCTGTTTTTTTTTTTTTTTTCAGAAACGGGAGCATCTTCGTGAACTTCAATGTCTACTTCATAGTCATTGTTGTCCCTCCACCACCCCAAAGGAACTCCGCCACCCAGGTCATCTCCAGCACCTGGACAGTCTGCGCCAACCGTACAGCCCACCACACCCTCCGATATACAGGCCACCCTTGATTTAATAGAGGTTAGAGCTACCCGTCCAAGTCACTCATGACGTGTGTGTGTTGTGTGTTTTGGTGTTTATGTGTTGTGTATTTGTGTAAGTATGACAAGTCGAAATGACGTACACCCTCCTTCGCACCTTGCCTTCTCCCGTACACAAGAGAACTTTTTTTCATTTCCCCTTTTTTCATGCTTTTTCGTTAATGTGTGTGTGTGTGTGTGTGTGTGTGTGTGTGTGTGTGTGTGTGTGTGTGTGTGTGTCCGTGCGTGCGAGCGTGCGTGCGCGCGCGCACGCATAAATCACAGCTCCGGCTGTAAATATTTTCAAGCAGAACTAGACAATCTAAGGTGAGGGTTCAGAAATCGATGATTTACGAGTAGATTTCTTAAAAGAAAGATAAAGTGATAATAAAAAGGCAGAGGTCGTAAAAAGGTGTTCTAATTTTTGATAATAATAAAAGATTTTAGTCTAAGCTAGCATGTGTTTGTTTCTTATCCATAAATAATGGCTTGGTCAAGAAAAAACAATATCTCAACATTTAGGGTTTTAAAACGTGTGTGTGTGTGTGTGTGTGTGTGTGTGTGTGTGTGTGTGTGTGTGTGTGTGTGTGTGTGTGTGTGTGTGTACTGGAAACCAGACGGGACTGATGAACCAGTGTCTGGCAGTCTTGTTGTTATGATGAGAAGTAGAGAGAAGCGACAGGAACAGTTGGTGATGCTGGCACTCGTGTTGTTATGGTGAGAGTAGAGAGAAGCGACAGGAACAGTTGGTGATGCTGGCACCCGTGTTGTTATGGTGAGAGGTAGAGAGAAGCGACAGGAACAGTTGGTGATGCAGAAGAAAGTGTGGGGAGAAGGGAAGGGGAGGAGAGGGGAGCGGGATGCTGTCGCACAAGCGATACTTTCCACCCCAGGTAGTACTTAGTGATCTGATATTGCTTGTCACATGCACTTACTGCACAATGTAGTACATGGTGATCTCATGCTGCTAGTCACATGCACTTACTGTACAATGTAGTACATAGTGATCTCATGCTGCTTGTCACATGCACTTACTGTACAATGTAGTACATAGTGATCTCATGCTGCTTGTCACATGCACTTACTGTAAAATGTAGTACATAGTGATCTCATGCTGCTTGTCACATGCACTTACTGCACAGTGTAGTACATAGTGATCTCATGCTGCTTGTCACATGCACTTACTGCACAGTGTAGTACATAGTGATCTCATGCTGCTTGTCACATGCACTCACTGCACAATGTAGCACATAGTGATCTCATACTGCTTGTTACATGCACTTACAACACAAGTCATGTGTTTCCGTTATTCATGTTGCGTTCTTGAAATAACATTGATGTTGTATCATTTGCCATATGCACTTACATCGCGCATCATCTACTTCTGTTCATGGAGGTTGTGTTCTTGAACTCACATATTTTGTCTTGTTGTTTGTCTCATGCACTTAATACAAAAATCACTTGTTTCTGGTCATCAAGGTCATGTTCTTAACTTGCAGTATCTGAAAACTGTCTTATGTAGAGCATTCAAAAATATGTTTTCAGGAAAAAATTTTTTCACAATTTTTCGGAAGGAAATTTAATAATTTGAGGTTGCCAGGAAATAATCTACAACATCTACGAAGTCAGTCAGCAAATCATCAAGATTGTGCTCCAAGTCTTTTACAGCACATATTGAAGTGAGCATAGTGAGTGAAATTGAGCAGTCTTTCCGTGACACATAGAGCGCACTTGCACTCGGCCGTGAAGAGGTGAAATAGCACTAATCCTAGACGACCCCTGCCCGCTGCATGAGAAGCGTGATCCCTACAATGTTGACGCTACATCACATGCAACGAGCACTTACTGACAACGTTGACTCTACTTCACATGCAACGAGCACTTACCGACAACAGTGGACGCTACAACGCTACAACACATGCAACGAGCACTTACCGACAACGTTGACTCTACACTATGTGCTATATCAATGCAACGAGCACTTGTTTTAGCTAGTGGTCAGTGGTCTCTTACTGACAACGTTGGTGCAATATCACATGCAACGAGCACTTGTGTTAGCTAGTAGTACAGTGATCTATTACTGACAACGTTGACGCGCTATTATCACAAGCACAAGCAACGAGCACTTGTTTTAGCTAGTAGTCAGTGGTCTCTTACTGACAACTTCGCCCTTTCGTGTCATGCAGAGCAGTGTACATTTCGCTGAAATTTGAGATGACATTTGCAATCACAGGTTCACATCAACACTTGCTTCTTCTCAGCCTGTTACGGGCTGTTCTTCTCACTTGGAGTTTGTTCACATTCTCTTCTCACTCTTCTACCTGTCTCTCTCTGTCTGTTTGTCTGTCTGTCTGTCTGTCTGTCTCTCTCTCTGTCTCTCTGTCTGTCTGTCTCTCTCTCTCTCTCTCTCTCTCTCTCTCTCTCTCTCTCTCTCTCTCTCTCTCTCTCTCTCTCTCTCTCTCTCTCGTGTTTTATTCGATTGTTTACAATCGGTTCTTATAAACCATATGGATGTTTTGCCCTTAAGTTCTTTTTTGAATACTTTCATTTTCTCAAAAATTTCGCTGTGTTTGTCTTTATGCTTTTCCCCTCTCCTAGAGAAAAGAAAGAAAATAAAACATCGTGTTTAATCCTAATCCTGTGAGAAAAAAAAAACTATCATGGCAATGCAGGAGTGTAGGCCTATTCAGTATCTAGCATCAAACTGACACTATGATCTAATCTGCAGCTGACAGAAATAGTGTCCCTCTCTGCGCATTGTTACCGGTTTGATTTGAAAATGTGAATCACCGTCTGCCCTGAAACCACACCTAAATTGATAGACTAAGTAGTACCTAGTAATTGTAGTAAACTGATAGACTAGTAGTAGTAGTAGTAGTAGTAGTAGTGGTAGTAAACTGATAGACTAGTAGTAGTAGTAGTAGTAGTAGTAAACTGATAGACTAGTAGTAGTAGTAGTAGTAGTAGTAGTAGTTGTTGTTGTTGTTGTTGTGTTGTTTTGTTTTGTTATCATTATGTTTATTTCGAATACCAGTATTGTTCATTAAAAAATTCCTATTGTCATTAGTATCACTAGAATGATGATTTTATAATTATCATCGTTGTCATCATCATCATTATCATGACATCAGCAGCAGCAATAGCGTCGTTGTCGTCGTCGTCGTCGTCGTTATCATCGTCATTATTTACCATCATCATTGTTGTAATCATTTTACTTTTGATCAGTGGCGGAGAACTGTTTACAAAAGCAACAACGCTCATACGCTTTAACAATGAGTAAACCCTTCTCAACTTTTCCCCCTTCCGTTTCTGCACAGAGAATCAAGAGCAATCCCACAGTGTTGGTGGTGGCCTTCAGGTTTGGGTTGGACCGCACCAACACCACACTCAAGGTAGACAGAGAACAGATTCGGGTCAAGGTTGCGACCACCACCACGTCCACCACAACCACAACCACTCCTGCCCTCACCTCTACTGTCACTCAGCCATCCACAACCAAGGAATCCACAACGCCCACACGACCACCGACCACCCCGACTGATGCAGCCACCACGCCAACTAAGGCAGACACCACGCCAACTAAGGCAGATACCACGCCAACTAAGGCAGATACCACGCCAACTAAGGCAGACACCACG
Organism: Conus betulinus; assembly: GCA_016801955.1. Classification (NCBI taxonomy): domain Eukaryota; kingdom Metazoa; phylum Mollusca; class Gastropoda; order Neogastropoda; family Conidae; genus Conus; species Conus betulinus. Next base: position 50,280 of record JADBJO010006068.1, read on the forward strand.
CCCAACTCAGCAACCTACCATACCAACTACCACTGGACAGCGAGGTGTGTGTGTGTGTGTGTGTGTGTGTGTGTGTGTGTGTGTGTGTGTGTGTGTGTGTGTGTGTGTGTGTGTGTGTGTGTGTGTGTGTGTGTGTTGTGTGTGTGTGTGTGTGTGTGTGTGTGTGTGTGTGTGTGTGTGTGTGTGTGTGTGTGTGTGCGTGTGTGTGGTGGTGTGTGGTGTTGTGATAGTAGGGATGGTGGTGTTGTGGTGTGGTGTGGGTGGTGGGTGGTGGTGGTGGCAGTGACGTGTGTGTGTGTGAGTGGTGTGTGTGCGTGTGTGTGTGTGTGTGTGTGTGTGTGTGTGTGTGTGTGTGTGTGTGTGTGTGACACAGAGAGAGAGAGAGAGAGAGAGAGAGAGAGAGAGAGAGAGAGAGAGAGAGAGAAAAGATCGACACGGATGACACTGCCAGTTTCTAAAGACACGTGAATTTCCTTTCCAGTTCTAGTGGCATGTTTTATATTTTATTAATTCAAATTTAACAAGTTCAAAAGTTGAGAAAATATTTGGTGTTTCATCAACATTTTCGACAATAAGTGAAAGAGTCAAGATTATGACGACAATGAATGACGACGATGAGTATGACGACGACAATGAGGAGGACAACGACGACGATCATGTTGATGTTACTGATAATTAGGAACAGGAGGAGGAGGAGGACGGTACCAAAAGCATAGTTACCAGCAAAAATAATGGCACACACAACGACAAGAACTATACACAAACAACAAGAACTAGTAACACACCTGTTTTCAGTGCATCTGTTTCAAACATTAAGGAGCACGACATATATAAAACAAAACCCAAAACAAAGAATACAACGACGATTCACGAACACGAAGATGACAGTGATGATGAAGATGACGTTGGTTTTCTTCAGGTCCGGACTTTGAGGGCGAGATTCGCGTGGTATCTCAAGAGTTCTCCCCAGAGTTTGGTGACCCGGACTCCCAACTGTATCAGGACACCAAACGAGAAATGGAAAACAACGTGAGTTTTGGATCGCCTGCTCGGAAGGATAACTAGTTTTGCTTGTTGAATGAAGGATAGGCTGGTTGTTGGTTGATTAGTCGTCGGTGAGTGGCTAGTTACCTAGTTTGTTGGCGAGCTAGTTGTACATTCAGTTTCCTGTCACGGACATGAAGCGGGGCATGGAAAACTAGACGCGTCCTGAACTGTTTGGAATGTGATACGGTAGGTTCATTGAATGGTTGGCTAGTTTGCTGGTTGGTTGATTGAAATGTAGATGTTCAGACCTTCCGCCATGGCACAGCAGTCAGCGTGGCAGATTCCGGCTGGGAGGTTGTGGGTTCGGTTCCCCTCAGAGCCATTTATTTATCGGACGGGCAGGTGGGGGTGGGGGATTCTGCCCTGAGGGCTCCGATCTGGTGTTTGCTCTGGGCAAACATTCGAGTTTCACCCCACTTAAATTTGCTTACCAAAACTGCAGGTGTCCGTATTTCTCGGGTCCGGTTGACGCCGGGAGATTGTTGTGAAAGTAAGCGTAGAGCACAGCCCTGTCATGCACTGACGGAGTGTCCGACCGGAATGGAACTTCGTCATAGCATCACCTTCATTACGTCATCATGCACGTTTTGTCGACCAGCGTAAAACAGAGTCTCAGATTCTGTGGTCTGACACGCCCTTCTCTCATGGTGACCTCAGTTTTTCTTCATTCCTCTTCGCGTCGGTGCCCGTAGTGTGTTCGTGTCGAGGTGGCCAATATCCGCGAGTTCATGGGGATTGTCATGGGACGGACGTGGTGGAGGGGGGACGCTCACTCGCGCTGCTACGTGACTTAGGGACGATTGTTGCTGTAAGGGGAGTAGTGGTGGGGTGTCCTGTCATATGAAAAAGTGCTATTGAATAAACGAAAATGAAGGACTAATGTTTGACTGAATGATGCGGGAAATGACTGATTGTAGCGCCAGCAAGCAGCTCTTCAGTCGGCTCTACCCTGATAGGCAACCCATTGTGTAAACGAGAGCGTAGATATAAAGCGCTTACAGTTTTGTCTCTAGCCGATGATAGGCGCGGTATAAGTTGTCTTTATAATAAATAATAATAATAATAATAATGATGATGATCATAATAATAATGATAATAATAACAACAAAGATAATGATGATGATGATGATGATGATGATGATGATGATGATGATGATGATGATGATCATCATCATCATCATCATCACCACCTGCCTACCCGGGTAGCGCCAGCCGAAGAGCAGCCTACTGGCGCTCATTCAGTCGTTTCCCATACCATTCAAATATCAGTCAATCATTTTCATTTATCTCATTTATCCCTCCAGTTTCTCACATAGGATGCATGCGATGTTTATGTGTGTCCTCCATCTCCACCGGTACACGATGGCACACGATAACAGTAAGTGACAATTTTTGTGGCATGGTAAGAAATACCAGGCGGCTATCTTCAATCTACATCAATTTTGCCAGGGCTACTACTACTGCTACTACTACTACTACTACTACTACTACTACTACTACTACTACTACTACTACTACACTACTACTACTACTATTGTTAGCAGCAACAAGTAGAAGAGCTACTGTCTGTTGTGACTACCTTGCATTTCAGATTGACACCGTCTACAGGAACAGTGATTACGGCAAAATCTACGACTATTCCGAGGTTACCGGCTTCAGGTGAGTGCCGCTCACAGAACGGAGGATTATTGAAGTCCTTTCTATATCCTGCACACAAGCAAAGCATAGTGGAGAAGATCATTGCAGTCCTTTCTGTATGCTGCACACACAGCAAAGCATAGTGGAGAAGGGATCATTGTAGTCCTTTCCGTATCCTGCACACAAGCAAAGCATAGTGGAGAAGATCCTTGCAGTCCTTTCTATAACTGCACACATGCAAATTGCATAGTGGAGAAGATCATTGTAGTCCTTTCCGTATCCTGCACACGGTTCAGCAAGCATAAAGGAGAAGGGTATTCTTTGACATCTTGTCTTTTGTTATATCGATCTGTCTGTTAGATAACCGGGAAATTGTTTTTTTTCAAAGAGGGTATTATATCTGCCTGTATAACTATCAAACAGCATCTTCACTATATTGTAAGGTATTCTGCCAGACAAGTGGAAAAAACAGGAGTGTCATTATGCTTTATACGGTTCAGTATCATTCAGATAATTGGAAAACTGGATCTTTATTATACTTATATAGAAAATTCGATATCTGCCAGACAACTGGGAAATTGATCTTCGTCACATGTTATAGGATTCACTTTCTGTCAGATATCTAGTTAAAGGATCTTTGTTACATTTTAAAGGATCTTGTATTGCCAGATCAATGAAAAAAAAACAAGACTGTCTTGTTACAGTTTTCAGGGATCGGTATCCGCCCCCCAAGCCCCCTTACCTAACCCCCACCCCCCCCCCCCCAGTCCCAATACGTGGAAAATGTGGTAAACAGAGCCTCCGTTGTGTACTGGGGATTTTACATTGGACAGATAAATGGAAAAGCGGATCCGGTATCTCCCAGAAATTGGAAAATAGGATCTCCAGTCCATCCCTCATGACTGGATATCTTCAACATTGCTGGAAAACAGGACATTCATTCAATGTTATGGATACCATATCTGATAGATATGGAACACCCATGAAAATGATGCCACTGAACTGTATGGTCTCTTGATTATAAAGAGTCCCCCCCACCCTTAACACCTTGATTACAAAGGACCCCTTACCTTAACATCCCACCTACCCCTCCCTATACCAGTCCCCCTCTTCACGATTTGTTTTCCAGACCTCAGATACACATCTGACAGGGTGAATGTCTCAGTCTTAGAGTCTCAACTGTTCACAACATCGCTAGTCAGTTCCCCCCCCCCCCCCTCCCATCCTTGTTATCCCTCTCTCAGCTCTCCCCTCTTCCCTGTCCTCCTCCCCCCTTCTTCGTCTCACGTCCCTGTCTCCCACTTTCCCTACTCCCCCCCCCCCCCTCTTGATCCCTCGCCCTCTCTGCCCTGCCTTGTCCTCCCCACCCCTTCCTTTGTTATCCACACCCGTCACCCTTGCTCCGTTTTTCCTCGTCCTCCTTTACCTCACCTTTCCCTCCTCTTTGCCCACAGGCCCGTTGCCCCTCCTTGTCCTCCCTCCCCACCCCTTCCCTTGTCATCACACAGGATCAGCTGCCCCGTTCTCCCTGTCCTCCCCCCACCCCCTTCCCTTGTCATCACACAGGATCAGCTGCCCCGTTTTCCCTGTCCTCCTCCCCACCCCTTCCCTTGTCATCACACAGGATCAGCTGCCCCGTTCTCCCTGTCCTCCTCCCCACCCCTTCCTTTGTCATCACACAGGATCAGCTGCCCCGTTCTCCCTGTCCTCCTCCCCACCCCTTCCTTTGTCATCACACAGGATCAGCTGCCCCGTTCTCCCTGTCCTCCTCCCCACCCCTTCCTTTGTCATCACACAGGATCAGGTGCCCCGTTTTCCTTGTCCTCCTCCCCACCCCTTCCTTTGTCACTACGCACGATCAGCTGCGGTTTTGACCGACGCCCTGTCAGCGCTTGTAAAGCGGTCGTGATTTCAAATTGGGCTTTTATCTTGGAGGAAAAAAAAACACTTCTCAACCTCTGTCACATATATGTAATTATCAAAATCTGCTGAAACCTTTCACCACCACTATCCTGCCCACCTGTCGCTTCAACCCGTCTCACGCACGCACGCACACACACACACACGCACGCACGCACGCATTGTAATACATTGATATTTCTGCTATACCAGAATTTCCTGCGGTACCTCCAATGCCTCTTTGGGAGCACCTGAATGCTTCTTTCGATTACAAATACACCTTGTTAGAGAAAAGTGATAATGTAAATATTTTAACAACTGAAGTTCCTGAACACATAGAAACCAGCTATCCAAATCATTTTAAAGTGTTTACAGATGGTCGGCAGTGGAATCCACTGACGGTAGTTCTGGCTTTATAATACCAACTTTAAGTGTTCGGAAATCATATGATAGAAAGGGATTTTCAATGTACACCTCAGAATTATATGCGATACTGAAGGCTTTGACTTACATATATGATTCACCAATTGCTTTCTATAAAATGTTAATTTGTGTTGATTCCAAATCTGTTGCACACCCACTAGAACGTTGGGACTGCGAAGCTACAAAAGATATGCTTTTTGAAATAAAACATCTATTGCATTGTTTCATTACTCTAGGCATTAAAATTGATTTTTGTTAGGTCCCATCACACAGTGGCATAAAGTGGAAAGAAATAGCAAACAGTCTTGCAAGAGAAGGAGCACACAGACACGCTGAAAACTTATCAAACAATCCCTTAGATTTATCCTCTCGTGAATGTATCCAAATTATGGGGGAAAATATATACACATGAGCAGAATTCAAGTTTTAAAAATGGCTAATTTACTATCGTGCCCAAGGCACATTGATTCATTCATACATTAAGGCTGAATACTTGGAATACCAAATATTCTCATGGTATTACTGTTGTCTACAGAGAAACATTTCTATACGTCATCTTTTGTTTGAATGCTCAGTGTTGACCTCGCTCTACCGGGAGAAAGGTATTGAGATGACTAACTTTGACGATGTCAGTACTATCTTATATGGTTCATATGTTGCTGAAATTGCCATGGTTATTTCCCAGTCACAGGTTGCAAAATTTTCAAAAGATCAAGAATGCATTTCACTCATGTAAATATGCATATATCAGATGTGGGTTTGAAAGTATTAACGTGGACGATAGGTTAAGTGTGGAGGCGTTTTTTTTTTTTTTTTTTTTTTTTTTTTTTTTTTTTTTTTTTTTTTTTTTTTTTATGAAATAAGTGATGAAAAGATATTAAATAAACCACTGAACTAAACTGAAACCACACAACACACACACACACACACACACACACACACACACACACACACACACACACACACACACACACACGCGCGCGCGCGCGCGCGCGCGCGCGCACGCACGACAATCAACTAATGAGGACTGCTTCAAAATTTTCAGAAACGGGAGTGTCTATGTGGACTTCAACATCTACTTCATCGTCGTTGTTACTTCACCTGGTCAGTCCACGCCCTCCAACCTGCAGGCTACCCTGGATTTGATAGAGGTTAGAGACATATGTGTCAGTCTCTTGTATGTGTGCGTGCGTGCGTGCGTGCGTGCGTGCGTGCGTGCGTGTGTGTGTGTGTGTGTGTGTGTGTGTAGAACAGTTCAACAGTGGGGGAAGCACGTGCCGGCTAACTATTCCTCCATTATTACATTAATGACTTGACAAAGATTTAAAATAAAAGAAACCGGAAAAATAGGGGGGGGGGGGGGGGGGGGGGGGGGGGGGGTAAGAGAAAGGAAATGGGAACGAAAAATCAAGGAAACAGACTGTAACTATAACATCCTTCATCAGCAGCATAGGGAGATCATTGGTATCGTGAAATCAAAACCATTCATGTTTACTGCTCCGAGGCCTTTCGTTTGCTGATTCGGACTCATCAAAGAGACACAGCTGATTGTGTCTATGCTCCCATGGCATCAAATGAAGACATACCACGATCTGTGGCATTCTCACCATAAAGAGCTGAAAAAATCCAACAGCACGCCAAAGCAGTCAGCGAAGGGTGGGAAAGTTATGACGAAAAGAAAGTGCGGTAAGGAAATAACTTGCATCATCATCATCATTCATCATCATCATTTTCATATCTTTTGTACTCATAGAGAGAGTTGTTTTAAAAGCACCAAAGCTTATATGATCGACGCAAGCATACGCTTAAATTTCAAACGTGTCTCAGCTTCATTGTTATGTTTTTGCCGCACTCCCCCATAGGCAATCAAAAGGGATCCCACGGCGATGGCGACTGCGTTCAAGCAGGCTTTGGACCGTAGCAACATCACTATTGACGTGGATAAGGAGCAGATTCAGGTGAAGACAGTCACCACCACCACGTCTGCCACAAGGGAAACCACTCCTGCTCTCACTTCTACCGTCACTACCTGCCACTCCCTGGCAGCCACAACGCCTACTCAGCCACCCACCACTCCAACTAAGACAGCAGCCACAACTGACGCCTACTGAGGCAGCCACCACACAACGACCACTCCAACTAAGGCAGCCACCACACCAACTGACTGAGGCAGTCACAAAATCAACTGAGGCAGACACCACATCACCAACTGAGGCAGCCACAAACCAACTAAGGCAGACACCACACCAACTGAGGCGGCCACAAAGCCAACTAAGGCAGACACCACACCAACTGAGGCGGCCACAACACCAACTAAGGCAGACACCACACCAACTGAGGCGGCCACAAAGCCAACTACACCAACTGAAGGCAGACACCACACCAACTGAGGCGGCCACAAAGCCAACTAAGGCAGACACCACACCAACTGAGGCGGCCACAAAGCCAACTAAGGCAGCACTGAGGCGGCCACAAAGCCAACTAAGGCAGACACCACACCAACTGAGGCGGCCACAAAGCCAACTAAGGCAGACACCACACCAACTGAGGCGGCCACAAAGCCAACCAAGGCAGACACCACACCAACTGAGGCGGCCACAAAGCCAACCAAGGCAGACACCACACCAACTGAGGCGGCCACAAAGCCAACCAAGGCAGACACCACACCAACTGAGGCGGCCACAAAGCCAACCAAGGCAGACACCACACCAACTGAGGCGGCCACAAAGCCAACCAAGGCAGACACCACACCAACTGAGGCAGCCACAAAGCCAACCAAGGCAGACACCACCACACCAACTGAGGCAGCCACAAAGCCAACCAAGGCAGACACCACACCAACTGAGGCAGCCACAAAGCCAACCAAGGCAGACACCACACCAACTGAGGCAGCCACAGGCAGCCAACCAAGGCAGACACCACACCAACTGAGGCAGCCACAAAACCCACTAAGGCAGACACCAGACACCAACTGAGGCAGCCACAAAACCCACTAAGGCAGACACCACACCAACTGAGGCAGCCACAAAACCCACTAAGGCAGACACCACACCAACTGAGGCAGTCACAAAACCCACTAAGGCAGACACCACACCAACTGAGGCAACCACTACCACAGCAGGAGATGTAACAGAAGGTATTGTCTTCAAATGAATCTCTCTCTCTCTTTCTCTCTCTCTTTCTTTGTATCTCTCTCTGTCTCTGTCTGTCTGTATGTCTGTCTGTCTGTCTCTGTCTCTCTCTCTCTCTCTCTCTCTCTCTCTCTCTCTCTCTCTCTCTCTCTCTGTCTCTGAGTTAAGGCATCTTGAAATTGATATGTGACGGAAGTGGTAACCATATTACATGCATCCCGGTTGGGGGGGGGGGGGGGACGGAGGGGGGGAGGTGAGTACATTGATGAATATGCGCACGTGTACATGGTTGCAAGCGTGCGTGTGTGCTTGCGCGCGTGTGTGTGTGTATTCCCCTCTCCACTAAACCATACGTGGCCAGAGTGCTGGTATATCAAATGAGACGATAAACTGAGGTTCTGTACGCGGTATGCGGTAGGGGGAAGAACCCATCACAACGAGCGAATCTTCGTAGCAACATTCAACAGGGAAAAAAATCAGTGTATTAGGTGAAAGTAATATACGTAGTCAGGGAGAAGTAATATGGGTGTAGTCAGGGGGAAGTAATATGGTTGTAGTCAAGTGGGAGTAATATGGGTGTGATGATGATGATAATCTGTGTGATTCCACGCGTTCAACGAGCGTGACTAGGCCGTTTTCATGGGGTAGATGCCGCTGGTGCGCATGGTCACAGCCATTTTGTCCCTTCAGTTAGCATAACAATGCTATCAGAGAGACACAAAATGCCAAACCATGGCTATGAAACGATGCGCATATGAATGCAGACAGTCAATATCCCATCCGTTCGGTATTCTGGCGTGCGCTTCCAATCAAATATGACACTCCAGATCTATTTGCTTGGCCCGTAAACCGAGAGAAGGTAACTCTATTTGCAGTGAAAAGACTTGCGTCAGCTTCTTCTCATTTTCCTTTTTCTGGAACAGATCTATTATGCCACCAACATTGAAGCGCTGTCCATGGGTAGGGATGGGCATTTTTCCAATTTTCCGGGTCAGCGCAATGCATGGAACTGCTGCCACTCCCGCGTATCATTTAACAAAGGCAGTTAGATACTCACGTTACAGATTTGGTAACCCTTGTCACCGGTTGAGAGATTATTTTTAAAAAAAAAAAATGGCAATTCAGAAAGCACGAGGATACTTATTGAGGGGGTTGGTTTCGCACAGCCCACAGAAACGATGCCCCCCTTTACCCTCTCGTTAGAGAGAATAGTTTTTGGATCAAACACGCGATTTGAATGATAGAGGATAGCTTTGGAATAAAACACGCCATTTGAATGAGAGGGGATAGCTTTGGAATAAACACGTCATTTGAATGAGAGACGATAGCTTGGAATTAAATAGGCCATTTGAATGAGAGAGAACACGCTTTGGAATAAAGCAGGCCATTTGAATTAGAGAGTATAACTTTAGAATAAAACACGCCATTTGAATTAGAGAGTATAGGTTTGGATTAAAACACGCCATTTGAATGAGAGAGAATAGCTTTGGAATAAAACACGTCATTTGAATGAGAGAGTATAGCTTTGGAATAAAACACACCATTTGAATGAGAGAGAATAGCTTTGGAATAAAACACGTCATTTGAATTAGAATAGCTTTGGAATAAAGTACGTCATTTGAATTAGAGAGTATGGCTTTGGAATAAAACACGCCATTTGATGAGAGAGAATAGCTTTGGAATAAAACACGCCATCCCAATGTCTTACCCCACACGCCACCTCCCCCTACAGGTAAAGGAATAAAAAAGAATGATGACCTCACCATCACCCACCCTACAGATAATGGGATGATAGAATAATGACTCCACCAACCCCCCCCCCCCCCCCCCCCCCTACAGATAATGGGACGATAGAATTATGACTCCACCACCATTTACAGGTAATGGGATGATAGAATGATGATTCCACTCCCCCCTCCCCCCCCATCTATATATAATGGGATGATAGAATGATGACTCCACCACCTCCTACTTGTAATGGGATGATAGAATGATGACTAGAGGGCACATTTTCAAACCGTCAGAATATTCGGCTGCAGAGCTGACGGCGGTGAGCTCCAGTCAGGCACGTGGTGGAATTTCTTTTCACGCTTTGAAAACTCTGTCCACTCAGCGGTATGACTGGCCACCTGAGTTAGTTCAGAGGGAATGAAAGCGTTGGAAGGAAGAGAGTGGGGCTGCGCCTTCCACGATAGCGCACAGCTCATACAAAGGGAATGAAAGCGTGGGAAGGAAGAGAGAGGGCTGCGCCTTCCACATTGGTGTACCGTTCACACAGAGGGAATGAAAGCGTGGGAAGGAAGAGAGTGGCTGCGCCTCCACAATGGTAAACCGTTCACACACAGAGGGAATGAAAGCGTTGGAAGGAAGAGAGTGGGCTGCGCCTTCCACAATGGTGTACCGTTCACACAGAGGGAATGAAAGCGTGGGAAGGAAGAGAGTGGGCTGCATCTTCCACATTGGTGTACCGTTCACACAGAGGGAATGAAAGCGTGGGAAGGAAGGGAGTGGGCTGCGCCTTCCACAATGGTGTACCGTTCACACAGAGGAATGAAAGCGTTGGAAGGGAGAGAGTGGGCTGCGCCTTCCACAATAGTGTACCGTTCACACAGAGGGAATGAAAGCGTTGGAAGGAGAGAGTGGGCTGCGCCTTCCACAATGGTGTACCGTTCATGCAGTGAGCGTCTAACAGGATCACAGCCCTTGTTACCATCTCTCTCGCCCCCACTCCCCACCCCAACTCGCCTCTTAGATGGTAGTTGTGACTTACGTGGCACAAGCGGGACAGAATCAGTCCAGACTTACAGGGGCCTATAATTATCACTGATGGCTGTTAATTACAGGCACAATAATTATCACAGATGCCTGTTAATTACAGGCCTATAATTATCACTAATGGCCGTTAATTACAGGCCCTATAATTATCACTGATGGCTGTTAATTACAGGCACTATAATTATCACTGATGGCCGTTAATTACAGGCACTATAATTATCGCTGATGGTTGTTAATTACAGGCCTATAATTATCACAGATGGCTGTTAATTACAGGCACTATAATTATCACTGATGGCTGTTAATTACAGACCCTATAATTATCACTGATGGCTGTTTATTACAGGCCTATAATTATCACTGACGGCTGTTAATTATAGGCACTCACTGATGGCTGTTAATTACAGGCCCTATAATTATCACTGATGCCTGTCTCAGGTCCCATCGCCCTAGCCAACATGACCTTCACCGACTTGACCTGGTCCCCCGCCATGGCAGATCCAGACAGTGAGGCCTTCAGGGTGGCGGCGTCCGGTATAGAGAGCACGGTGAGCAATGCTGTCATACGGAACACATCATGACTCAGAGACTGGCTGTGGTCTTTGCTATCAATACTCTCATATGGCACGGCATTATGACTCAGAGACTGGCTGTGGTCTTTGCTATCAGTACTGTCATATGGCAAACATTATGACTTAAAGACTGCCTGTAGTCTTCGCTATCTGTGATCTGGTTGGGAAAACAGGTTTGTGAGCGCGCTCGTGTGTGTGTGTGTGTGTGTGTGTGTGTGTGTGTGTGTGTGTGTGTGTGTGTGTGTGTGATAATCCCACACGGTGCCTCAGTCTGTTTCTGTCTCTGTCTCTCTGTGTCTTGCTGTCACTTTTTCTTTGTCTTTCTCTCTGTCTCTATCTCTATCTCTGTCTCTCACTCACTCACTCACTCTCTCTGTCTTTCTTTCTTTCTCTCTCTCTCTGTCCTAAATAAAGAATGCACCATTAAAGATACATGTTCACTCTGCTTTGTGTGCAGGTGGATGCCATACTGAACCAGAGTGATATTGCCAGTGTCTTCAGTTACAGCCAAGTGGTCAGCCTCAGGTAAAGCAGAAGCCATACATTTGCAGTTTCAGTTGTAGTACTACTATAATCCAGCCAACCATACAGAGGCCCTTCCAGGGCTATCTTCACGTGGAGAAAGTTTCGGTTTAGTATCATTATAACCCAGCCAACCATACAGGGGCCTTTCCAGGGCTATCTTCACGTGGAGAAAGTTTCGGTTAGTATCATTATAACCCAGCCAACCATACAGGGGCCTTTCCAGGGCTGTCCCCACGTGGAGAAAAGTTTCAGTTGTAGTATTATTATAACCCAGCCAACCATACAGGGGCCTTTCCAGGGCTATCTCCACGTGGTGAAAGTTTCAGTTGTAGTATCATTATAACCCAGCCAACCATACAGGGGCCTTTCCAGGGCTATCTCCACGTGGTGAAAGTTTCAGTTGTAGTATCATTATAACCCAGCCAACCATACAGGAGCCTTTCCAGGGCTATCTCCACGTGAAGAAAGTTTCAGTTGTAGTATCATTATAACCCCAGCCAAACCATACAGGAGCCTTTCCAGGCTATCTCCACGTGAAGAAAGTTTCAGTTGTAATGCTATTATAACCCAGCCAACCATACAGGAGCCTTTCCAGGGCTATCTCCACGTGGGGAAAGTTTCAGTTGTAGTGTTATTATAACCCAGCCAGCCAAGCAGTGCCCATTCCGGACTGTCACTACATAGAGATGACACAAGTCAAGGCCAAGTGAAATGTCATGTGTGTGTGTGTGTGTGTGTGTGTGTGTGTGTGTGTGTGTGTGTGTGTGTGTGTGTGTGTGTGTGTGTGTGTGTGTGTGTGTGTGTGTGTGTGTGTGTGTGTGTGTGTGTGTGTGTGTGTGTGTGTGAGATAGCCTGACTACTGAAGTTCTGAAAGCGGTTTAAAACATAGCCGATCTAAGGGCCTAAATTTCACCCCCAGATCAATAAATAAAATAAAATAATCAAAAACACATTGACAGAGCAAGAAATATATGAAAAGGTCACATTGGCAAATAGACATTGCAGAATCAGCATGGAATCTACACATGCTAAAGAGGTGTTCACGGTCTCACCACTAAATTGATAACTTGAAACAAAAAAAAAAAATGTTGGCATGTTGTATAAATCGTAAAAAGAGGAAAGAAAGTTAAAATCCCTATCTAGAAGAAAGGCGACTGTGGAGAACAGTAGCAACAGATTTTTTAATGGCAGAGTCACATCTAGTTGTAGAAAAAAGATAACTACATGCTCACTGTTTCCGGGAGTTTGAACAGAAATAAGGAGAGATTGTGTTGGTGGTGTGTTCAGAGTTTTCTTTATTTTATGCAATTTCGGTTTATCAACTGATTTTCTTGGTAGTGCGTTCCACGTAATTGGTCGGTTTATTTATTGATTTTGTTGGTAGTGTGTTCCATGTAACTCACACACACACACTGATCGGTTTATCAATTGATTTTGTTGGTAGTATGTTCCACGTAACTGGTCGGATTATCAATTGATATTGTTGCAGTGTGTTCCACGTAACTGGTCTGTATATTAATTGATTTTGTTGGTAGTGTGTTCAGAATTTTCTTTATTTTCTTTTCTGACTCTTAAGACTTATGGGGAAGACAAATACAGTCTTTATTTGATGTTAGGATGAGAGGATATTACAGATGTACACGAATTTTGAGATTCATAGATTTGTTGTTACGCTTTTTTCTTATTAGATAAGTCAAACCATTGGTTGATTAATTAGTGGGCTTTCATGTTGTTACTTTATTTTCATCTCCTTTGTTGCTGCGTTAAACGATCAAAAGAAGGAAAATATGATTTACTTCATGTTCAGAAAAAAGTAATCTCAGAAAAAAAGTAATCTCATATTATTTTTTTTACTACTGTGTTTATCTAGACAGTTTTTTGGACGGTAGAATATCAGTACTATGATCGCTGTGTGGTAATTTCAGAGAAGGCAGCGTCATAGCGGTGGTAGAGATCTACCTGGTTGACGCAGACTCGGTCACTGAACCCGAAGCGCAGAAGCTCTTCACTCAGCTGCAAGAGGACGACGGGATGCAGTTACTGGAGATCGCCTTCACTGAGGCCATGGACAAGGCTCAAAATAACAGCAAAATGGGCTTGGCCATCGACGCCTTCAGCTTTAGCCTACCAACAGGTGAAAAACTACTATATCTACCAGTTTTATTCTGCCCAGGTCAGTTCCAAGGATCCCCATGTTGGAAGATCAGACAGTCGATAAATGGGCCAAATGGTTTGTAGGTTACAGGGTCGATAGTTCATAGGGTATTGACTTATGTTATTAGACTTGAAGCAGCGTATAGTGTCACAAGCTGAAGTTACATCGCACAGTGATTCGATGTGGCCTATTATAGGCCTAAGCAATAGGTGTGTGAATTCAGTTTTTTTTTGACACACGTTTCAGATCTAATACAGTAATTAAGAAGACTGAAACAGACTGCAGCGCTACTGAAAACAAGCCATCATACTCACAAAAGCAGAAAGAAGGTTCAAAGCGACAAGTATTTTTCTTACGTTTTTTCTCCAGACGATACAGACATGAATCATGCACAGAACAATACTTCCCATATCACAGTCATCAAAACATCACTTTGAGTCTTCTTCTTATGAATACGTTGACTGTTGACTGGATCACACTGTTTATCTTTCTAATGATGGAATACACTGTTTATCTTTCTGATGATGGATCACACTGTTTAACGTTCTAATGATGG
>JADBJO010006068.1:77500-102500 GCA_016801955.1 Conus betulinus
AAAAGAAAATAACTTATCACTCATTATTGTTATCATAAGTGGAGATACCTTAAGCAGTGTGAATTAATGGTAGTGCCGAACAATTACACAAAATGAATAATAAAAAAAGAAAAATAACGACATTAAACTTCAGTACGAAATCGAAGTTTTTGACTCATTGTTTTCAACGCTACACTGAAATCAGTTCAAACTGAGTTTTGTAAACGATAGTTTCATTACATACCTTTATTGTAGAAGACTGGATTCTTTCCTCTACATTACAATCAAATACTGAAAACTCTGTTTCGTAGCAGTAGAGGTTGTAGTATTAGAATAGTAGTATAATTAATGCTTTGTATATTAATTTTCGACTCTGCATCAATGGTAAAGCCGGAAAGAAAACCGCAATACTAACATAAAGCTTATACACACATGCATGCATACATGTATATGTACATTAGATATTATATGTTTTGTGTAATAATGTGATCCTCATAACATTTTTTTTTTTCGCCAAACGTTTTTTCCTTAATTTTCTATCAGCATTCCGGAGCTGGCTTTCTACACTGTGTGTGTGTGTGTGTGTGTGTGTGTGTGTGTGTGTGTGTGTGTGTGTGTGCGTGCGTGTGTGTGTGCGCGTGTGTGTGTGTGTGTGTGTGTGTGTGTGTGTGTGTGTGTGTGTGTGTGTGTGTGTGTGTGTGTGTGTGTGTGAGAGAGAGAGAGAGAGAGAGAGAGAGAGAGAGAGAGAGAGAGAGAGAATGCGTGTGTGTGTGCGTGTGTGGGGGGGGGGGGAACATTTTTTTGATAGACACATTTGTAAGTATATTTGAAAATAGCTTGTTATATGTTTACATTATGTTCATATACTTCTAAAATTCATTTTGTGAAATCCTTTGTTTACAAATGCTGCAGTGGAATAGAAAATGAAAGAACTGACAAAAATTGAAACAGTAAGATTTACGGATCAATGACTCATACAGGTGTGGATCCGTCATTCACTGTGGATCTGGACAGAGCGTCCCTGTGTGCTGTACCGGACGCTCTGGTCTACGTGGGGGAGTACTGGTGTGATGATAGCGATGGTGGCGAAGAGGACATGGAAGCTAGCACATCTCAGCCCATGTCACGGGAACCCGGCTCCAGTGTATCTTACCAGACGACCACTCCATACATGACTGGGTCCACAGGACGCCCCATGATAAAACATCTGCCACCTAACCGCTGCACGTGAGTCACTTCATTCCGTTTAGTATCATGAAAAAGTAAAGAATGCTTTCTTCTTCCTCTTCTTCTTCTCCTTTTTCTTCTTCTTCGTCTTTTTTTTTTTTTTCTTCTTCTTCTTCTTCTTCTTCTTCTTCTTCTCTCTCATAGACACACGCTTACACGCACGCACGCAAGCACACACGCACGCTCACGCACACGCACGCACGCACACACGCAAGCACACATGCACGCGTGCACACACGCACGCAAACACTCGCGCGCGTGCGCTCACGAATACCACACACACACACACACACACACACACACACACACACACACACACACACACACTCACTCACTCACTCACTCACTCACTCACTCACTCACACACACAAGCACACACATGCGCGCACTCGCCACGTATGCCCTTGTGTTTCTGCACACTCACACACACACACACGCACGCGCGCGCGCACACACACACACACACACACACACACACACACACACACACACACACACGCACGCACGCACGCACGCACACGCGCGTGCGCGCGCTCTAACACACATACACATAAACACACACACACGCGCGCGTGCACGCACTTACGCACGCACGCAGGCAGTTACAACGCGTACGCATGCAAGCGAGCGTGCACACACACACACACACACACACACACACACACACACACACACACACACACACACACACACACACGGACACACTCTCACTCACTCACTCACTCACACACACATACACACACACACACACACACACACACACACACACACACACACACACACACACACACACACACACACACACACACACACACACACACACACACACACACACACACACACACACACACACACACACACACACACGCACACATACGCGCGCGCGCGCGCAGCGCGCGCGCAGAGAGAGAGAAAGACAGAGAGAGAGAGAGAGAGAGAGAGAGAGAGAGAGAGAGATCATCAGAAGCTTTCGATTCCTGTTAACAGGAAGAAAAAAACCCCCCCCCCCCCCCCCCCCCCCCCATCTTGCGCTGAATTTGAGAATGAAGTGATTGCTCGTTCTTCCTTTTCATCGTCATAAATGGTGTTTGTCTTGCCAGAAGAAGACCTAAGAGGTCGAAGCGCGTCGCGTTTAGTCTCGTAAGTTGTTTGTCCATGTTATCTTGCAGATTGACTTTAAATTCCTTTTAATGTTTTTTTCAATTTCCGCCGCCGGGAGTCGCCTCACTTTGAAATTAGCAGCAACAAAAATCAAAACGAAAGACAAAAAAAAAAAAAAAAGAAACAAGAGGCAAAAGCATATAAACGTACTCCCAGATTATCTTGAATACGCGTGAGACATTCCATAAAGAGGAAAAACCGTTTTGGGCCGTTATAGCCGTTAGTCACGGCTATTCTGGTAATTATCGGCCACCATCTGTAACCCATAATGAACATACCTACAAATTTTCAGAAAAATCGGCCAAGTACTTTCTGAGATATTCCATATAGAAGAAAAACCGTTATGGGCCATTACAGCCGTTAATAACGGATATACCGGTAAAATAAAACATCGGGCATCATCCGTGACCCATAATGAACATACCTACAAATTTTCAGAAAGATCGGCCCAATAGTTTTGTCTGGAGCGAGTGGACCACATTTTGACCATGGACGGACATACAGACAGACAGCATAAGAACTGGGAGTACAAAAATGACTATAATTGGTACATTTTGTTTTGTCTGAAAGTTGTAAAGACGAAAATGTTAACAGGATTTCTGTTAGAAATACAGCTTCACTTTTGAATGAGGAAATACACTCCGTGATGAACGTGCTGTTCAGGAAAGCTTTCGAGAGGACCCGCTGCATCCAGGCCCGTCTGCAGAGTGTGGGCGTGACCTGTGACGCTGGACAAGTGGGAGAAGCTTTGGCAGACACTCCACTTGTGCAGAAGTCCTACTCCTCTCTGGCACGTGAAATCAATCAGTGCCGAGGTGAGTTGCCTTCCCCTTCCCCTCTTAAACAGCATTCTTAGATGTTTCCTCTTTACATTTTCATTTTTACGTGTTTTTTTTTTCGTAAGTTGACGGCCAGCCAGCTGCACCACCACCATCATCCCTGATATGCTGGCGGTAGTTTCACCATGTGACAAGTGTCAGACCATCAAGCAGCGCATCTGATTATAGGAAGATCAAGAGACATCACTTGAGAAAAGATACGTTGATATGACCTTATAACAAGATCCAATGGCCTGATAAGACAGTCGTCTAGGGAAATTGGAAATTCTTGGGAAGACAGAAGAAAGAAAGAAAGAAAGAAAAAACAAAGAAAAAAAACACAAACAAACGATGGACTGACAACATTTTAAAACAGACAGGAACCACATTTTTCAGAGACCCAGGCCATGGCACACAACAGACAGGAACCACATTTTCAGAGACCCAGGCCATGGCACACAACAGACAGGAACCACATTTTCAGAGACCCAGGCCATGGCACACAGCAGACAGGAACCACATTTTCAGAGATCCAGGCCATGGCACACAACAGACAGAGGTGGAGGAACGTGGTGAATCGTTCTACAGCGTGCAGGCTCCATGAGTTTTCATGGAGTTAAGAAGAAGAAGAAGAAGAAGAAGGCGTTCCTCAGTGTTCTATTTTTCAATTTGTCTCTGCATTCCATTTCAGTTATTTGTATGTTTGCCTAAAAACATTGACAAGGTTGGTGTGTGCTTAGATTTTATATTGCACATTCCTGAACTCCGTTTCCGATGATTAGAATTTGTGTGCAACAGATGCGTTGTGCAGCTGTTCTGCTTTCTGTCAGGGAATAATAGGAACTCGGTGATAGTTTCTGAATTTGCAAACCAAAGATTTACACTTGTTTTCGATGTTCCTTTGTCAATGTTCTGATTTCTTAATGCACATTTTAATCTTTCTTTATACTCCTTTGCTTCTGCCTCTTAATACAAGACTTAGTGCAACGAATGTATTCTACAGCTTCTATGCTTTTGCTGTCTGTGAGGGGAAAATATGATATGACTGATTTGTTTTCTGAATTAGCATACCTACTTGTACTACTATTTGTATTTTATATTCCCTACCAGGCGTTGAGTGGTGTTTGGTAACCTGCATGGATATTAATTGACTGTGATATGATAGCACCATGATGGTCTGACGTTGAACTGACTGTGATATGACAGCACCATGATGGTCTGACGTTGATTTGACTGTGAGATGATAGCACCATGGTGGCCTGACGTTGATTTGACTGTGATATGATAGCACCATGGTGGCCTGACGTTGATTTGAGTGTGAGATGACCATGATGGTCTGACGTTGATTTGACTGTGAGATGATAGCACCATGGTGGCCTGGCGTTGATTTGACTGTGATATGACAGCACCATGGTGGCCTGACGTTGATTTGACTGTGATATGACAGCACCATGGTGGCCTGACGTTGATTTGACTGTGATATGACAGCACCATGGTGGCCTGACGTTGATTTGAGTGTGAGATGACCATGATGGTCTGACGTTGATTTGACTGTGATATGACAGCACCATGGTGGCCTGACGTTGATTTGAGTGTGAGATGATAGCACCATGATGGCCTGACGTTGATTTGACTGTGAGATGATAGCACCATGATGGCCTGACGTTGATTTGACTGTGATATGATAGCACCATGGTGGCCTGACATTGATTTGACTGTGATATGATAGCACCATGGTGGCCTGACGTTGATTTGACTGTGACATGATAGCACCATGGTGGCCTGACGTTGATTTGACTGTGACATGATAGCACCATGGTGACCTGACGTTGATTGCCGATGGTGACGAGTGACACTGGATCAGTTACAGGCAGGGTCCATGCATGTTGCTGTATAGTGGACTGTCAGGATAGACACGACGGGAAAAGCAGAAAGAGCACACACAAAACAAAGTGTGAAGTAACGCACTTTAATGAACGACACAAAACAAGACAAGAAATTTTCGGCAAAAAGCCTTCCTCAGCGACAAGACAATGAAAACAGTACAGACATTAACATGCACAATACTCCCGTTGTGAAGCCAAAGTGGTGAATGAAGTTGAAAGAGGGGCAGTGGGAGAGAGGGTGAGTAGTGTTCGAGGGAAGAGCACGAGGAAAAAGAGGGTAGAGTGAAGCGAGGAGGAAAAGGGGAGAGAGAGAGAGAGAGAGAGAGAGAGAGAGAGAGAGAGAGGAGAGAGAGAGGAGAGAGAGAGAGAGAGAGGGGAGAGAGAGAGAAAGAGAAAGTAGAGAAGAGTGGAGAGAGAGAGAGAGAGGAGAGGACAGGGAGGGGAAGGAGAGTGGGGGGGGGGGGGGGGGGTGTGATTGTGTGTAGTGGGTGTGTTGCATATGAAAGAAATGAACAAGAGAGAACACAATAAATGAAATACAATATGCACCAAAAAGCATCGTAAATGACAAGGGGGGGGGGGGGGGGGGGGGGGGGGGGGGGGGGGGGGGGAGAAGGGGGTCAGCCGCCTAAAGCACCCGACCCAAGTCTGACCCTAGGGTAGGTTGTCCTACCCAAGCACCAAGGGGTGAGAGGGAAAACGGGGGAGAACCACGAGAAAAAAAAAAACCCTAGCCAGACGCAGCTAGGAGCTGCAGGGCTTGCCCCCCCCCCCCCCCCCCCCCCCCCCACATGAAAAAAAACTTCTTGCGCGCAGGCACAACACACACACACACACACACACACACACACACACACACACACACACACACACACACACACACAAACACACACACACATACACACGCCAATACACACACACACACACACAAGCACACAAGCACACTCGTACCTATAAAATAAAAAAAAAAAAAAAAAAAAAAAAAAAAAAAAAAAAACCTGGGGGGGGGGGGGGGGGGGTACAATGCAGAGTAAATGAGTAAATGTACAAACAAGGCATACATTAAAACATTTGGGTAAAGAATAGGGAGGTAGGTGGTGCTATGGTGGCGCAACAGAAAAAGGCAAAAATAAGAGCATTAACGCAAAAGATAGATATGAGGTCATGAAGAGAGGCGCTAACAACACTCCCAATGACAAAAAAAAAAAAAAAAAAAAAAAAAAACGGAGTGGGGGGGGGGGGGGGGGGGGGGGGGGGGGGGGGGGGGGGGGGAGGAGGGAGGGGGGGGGGGTGGGGGGGAGGGGAGGGAAGAAAGAGAAAAAGAGACGAAAAGAGAGGACCCGTATGAGGGCCCTAAAAGGAGAGATACCTGAGAGAAGTGCTACGGGGAGAAGGAGGGAAGAGAAGCCTCAGGAGGTCCCCCGTAGAAGGGTCCCACTAAGGGGGCGACAAGAACAAAAGGGGAGAGACAGGGAAGTCAGGAGGAAAGGAAAAAGAGAAGGAACACACAAGAAGAAGGAGCCCTACGGGGAGACGACTGAAAGGGAAAAAGGAAGGAGGACAGAGGAGGGAAGAGAGCGAGAGGGAAAAGGGGGGGGGGGGAGAAAGGGGGGAGAGGAAAAAAAAAAAAAAAAAAGGGGGGAAAGAGGGAAAAGAAGAGAAGAGGAGGGGGAGGGGGAGGGGGGAAAGAAGGGGGGAAAGGGGGGCTAAGGAGGGGTAGGAGGGGAGAGGGAATGAAAAAAAATTAATAATTAGGGAAGAGAGCGAGAGGGAAGGGGGAAAGGGGGAAGGGGGGGAGAAAAAAAAGAGGGGGGGGGGGGGGGGGGGAAGGGGAAAGAAAGAGAAGAGGAGGGGGGGGGGGGGGGGGAAAGAAGGGGGGAAGGGGGGCTTAGGAGGGTAGGAGGGGAGAGGGAAAAAAAAAAAAAAAAATGATAATAGTAAAAGGAAATAGAAAAAAAAAACCAACAAAAAAAGACAGGAGACTGGGGAGCTAACCCTACTCAGAAACTCCTGGCAAAAGATATAGGCTCTCAAACGATCATCCCAGTAGGCGCTAGGCTCTATGGTCACGAAGAGGCCACTGATGCAGACCAACCATGCACAAAGGGGAAAGGGAATAATAGACCATTGTCCACCTGAATTGGCACGGGAAATTTTTTTTTT
Organism: Conus betulinus; assembly: GCA_016801955.1. NCBI lineage: Eukaryota > Metazoa > Mollusca > Gastropoda > Neogastropoda > Conidae > Conus > Conus betulinus. The sequence continues at coordinate 84,735 of JADBJO010006068.1, forward strand.
TTTTTTTTTTTTTTTTTTTTTTACAAAGAATTGCTACGCTTTTTCATTGATATACCAGCTGGATTTCTGGTGCCAGTTTTTGAATCAGGTGAGACTCCATATCCTTCCTGTCTCTCGAGTCACTAGTTTTCATGAGCCACAAGCCCTTCACTCTTGCATTGTGTGCAGAATGGCTGGGGAGGTTGAAGTGCTTGGCTACTGGTTTGTCCCTGTTGTATTTAATGTCAGCGAGGTGCTCCTTGAATCTCTGACAGTCAGAGAGCGTCCGGTCTCACCAATGTAAAGTTTACAGCAAGCGGTGCAGTGGATGATGTAGATCAAGTTAGTTGTTTGGCAGTTGAAGAATTTGGAGACAGTCATGCGTGAACTGGGTCCTTTCACTTCAATGGCAGTACAGATGAAGGGGCAGGTCTTACAGTTGGGTAGATTGCACGGGCTTGTGCCTACAGAAGATTTGCGTCTGTGAGGCTGGAGACTGGAACGCACAAGCATGTCACGGGTATTCTTGTCCCGTTTGTAGGCAACTAGAGGGGGCTGGGAAAAAATTTTAGCCGAGTGAGCACAAGACTGAAGGATGTTCCAGTTGGTTTGGAGAATTTTGCGCACCTGGTGGACAGAAGGGTGGTAGAGCAGGCTGACAACAGGTCTGTCTTGGTTGATTCCTGGGGTTTCGGTTCCAGAGCTTGTGGGCGGGTGATGAGCTGGACTTTCTGGAGAGCACGATCGCTTTGTGACGAAGACTAACATACAGAGATAGAATGCTACAGCTTTGAGATTAAGACTAAGAGAGATAGAATGCTAGCTTTAAGATTAAGACTAATAGACAGAGACAGACTGTTACAGCTTTGAGATCAAGACTAATATACAGAGATAGAATGCTACAGCTTTGAAATTAAGACTAATAGACAGAGATAGAATGCAGCAGCTTCGAGATTAAGACTAATACACGCCAAAAAGCAGAATAGCTGTTAAGCTACTTATGCAGTAATCTTCTTGCAGATACCTTCTTGCAGATTACGTTAAAGACTACCGTGAATGAAAGACATGTCCCTAAAAGCTTTCGCTATGAGGATGTAAAACTCAACTATTTTCTGCAGATTACGTCACAAACCTGGCGACAGCGGATCCTTGTTTTCAAACAAGTAATCCAGCTCACCTGTCCTGTTTCCAGTTTCTCCAGCCTTTTTATCAACAAGAAGCAGCCTCCTTTGAAAACACCTGCCAGTGAGTGATACTGACCATACGTGTAGTACGATTCTATAGAGAGATTGATTGTAATGGTTGATTGTAGTATAGTTTATTGACAAGATATGAAAACGGCTTGATGATTGCTTTGATAAAGATGACATCGAACGAGTGGTTTGCAGGCTTTGTTTGAAAAGTTTATGTTTGCGTGGAATTTCCGGGTCATTTTCTCAATTGTTGCTTTTCAGGTTATCATCAACGAGTTTTTTTTTCTGTGGAGGAACTTGGTCCTTCTGAATGTTAGCTAAGCGGCATTTACGTTCTGTGTTTTTTTTTGTCACAAGTTTTGATGTCATCTCCATGCTATTCCCCAATACGATGACGGTTGTCAGTTTTCATTCTTTAGGAATATCCTCATCATTAGCTGTTGTTAAGTAGTCTGAGACTCAAGCTTTTTTTTCGCTTTTTTTGTGTGTGTGTGTGTACGTTCAACATGAGATTTAGAATTTGATGTCAGCATCTGTACAAAATATGTTCACTTTACAGTGGTGTTTCTATTTTTTACATGTGAAGCCACATTTTGTATGTGCCACGTATTTTTTGTTGTCAGTTTTTAAAGAAATCGACGTTTTTTCTTTCAGTTCAATCCAAACAATCCTTGAATGTAAAAATTGATTTTCGAAAGGTCTTTCTAGCTTCTGAAATAAACTTACGTGGTGTAATCTTTTATTTTGATCTTAATTGGTTTTTTATATATAGTCAAGCGTTAAACAGCCTGGAAAAGCCTTTATTCTTTGCTATAGATCTCAGGAATCATGAACCGGGTTTTGTATTTGACGTGATGCTTTTAACTGTTTGTTTTCTCTCTCTCCTATATTGTAAAGTATTTATTGTCAAAACCTTGATGCTTGTGTTTACCAGTGTGCACTGTTCGTCACTCACTATAAACAGTGGGGTTTGTGTGGTTCTGTCATTCCAGGGCTCTGTCAGCTATGGTTGATTGCGTGGACAGTAACAATAAGTGTAGCAGGAAGGAAACCCGTGCCTCCATACTGGGCATGTATTCTGTACTGTACACCTACATGAAAGACTTCAACGTGGTGTTTGACCCCAGAATTAACTTCGACAACGTTGTTCTTAGCTTCAATTGCCCAACAGGTAAGGAACAGAATATGAATTTTTCTGATACTGAAAGAAGAGAGAGAGAGAGAGAGAGAGAGAGAGAGAGAGAGAGAGAGAGAGAGAGAGAGAGAGAATTAATTTATTGATTAATTAATTACCTTATTTAGTGTTGTTGACTTTGACATTTCTTTTCATTCATTTCTCACCGTTTTCTCATCTTCGTTATCTTCTAGGCATTTGCAAAATATTTCTTTGTCTTGCTCTCGTCGTCTGCGTCTGCACTTTCTCCTCAAACTCTGTTTATTTTGCAACTTTGTTATGCTTGGCTCTCTGTTTACTTTGTAAGTTTGTTATGTTTGGTTCTCTGTTTATTTTGTAAGTTTGTTATGTTTGGTTCTCTGTTTGTTTTGTAAGTTTGTTATGTTTGGTTCTCTGTTTGTTTTGTAAGTTTGTTATGTTTGGTTCTCTGTTTTTGTTTTGTAAGTTTGTTATGTTTGGTTCTCTGTTTGTTTTGTAAGTTTGTTATGTTTGGTTCTCTGTTTTTTTTTTTGCTTCTTCCTTTTTTCTGTAATCCAGTTTTCATCGCCAGTTTCTGTAATTACAAATTTATAGTTTGTCAGCTGGAAGCAAGCTGTGTAATGATCAATACGATTGAGAATTTGCATTTTTTTTTTTTGTCTTCTGTTGTGTATATCCCTCACCTGATTCCACAAAGCAACACCTATCTATTGTCATTTGGGTTTGTCTTTCATCAGAAGAACGACAGGAGTGCCCTGACTGGTCTACCATATGGACACGCACTTACGGCGCTTGTTCCCCATCTATTGTGGCCCTCTATGCATCAAACGATACGTTAGACACCTGCACGTGAGTCCGTTCAGTAAATTTGTGTGTGTGTGTGTGTGTGTGTGTGTGTGTGTGTGTGTGTGTGTGTGTGTGTGTGTGTGTGTGTGTGCCTGCGCGTGTGTGCATGCGTGCGCGTGCGTATCAAGTCAAGTCAGGTCAAGAATATCTTCATTAAGGGTTAAGGAATAAGCTTTCTAGCTTTTTTACATCCTGCCCTCATAAACAAGAAAAAACTAACACAACATACAACAACAAGCTCAAACAACATTTTTAAAAGCATCCAATTTCTATCATGCAAATATATAACTCTCATATCAATGTAATTAATATGAAACGATAATGAAACTATTGTTGGAACATCAAGTTCAAGCACACACACACACACACACACACACACACACACACACACACACACACACACACACACACACACACACAATGGTAGGTAGACACTCAATGTCTAACCAGCGCTTTGGGCTAATGCGTAGGTCAGACATCTGCTGAGTCGTGGCCACGAGACCCTCTTCTTCAATTCTCTCATCTTAGTTGTTAATTCATTTATCCATCAGCTTAAAATCATGCGTAGTATGGTCTCAAAACTTAGCGGATGTGGTGTAGTGTACATGGACTAGTCCGCACGCGGTGACGCCTCCTTGATGACACTGAAACTGAAACTGTTGTGTCATGACTGAGTGGTTCTGGGAGAATGAACCTAATTTGTTTCTTCTACAACTGAATAGATACTGATTGTTTGTATGAAAACCGTCTGAACACTGATACGGAACATCTACAAGTATAATTGAGTTCTCTATGACATACATCGTTACCACGTATGTTGTACTCAGTGAAAGACAAAGGACACGTCAGAATGCTACAATGGAATATTACAGACCTGCTTGATGTGACATAAATCGGCTACACGCCGTACACGTTGCAGTCAGTACGTGAATGTGTTAATGTTTGTAATGTACCAGTTAGTCTTTAATCATGTTTGTAATGTACCAGTTAGTCTTTAATCAGGCTTCTCTTTGGGAATTCGTTAATGATTGTAATGTACCAGTAGTATTTTATCAGGCTTCTCTATGGGAATTCGTTAATGATTGTAATGTACCAGTTAGTATTTTATCAGGCTTCTCTATGGGAATTCGTTAATGATTGTAATATACCAGTTAGCATTTTATCAGGCTTCTCTTTGGGAATTTGTTAATGATTGTAAGGTACCAGGTAGTATTTTATCAGGCTTCTCTTTGAGAATTTGTTAATGATTGTAATGTACCAGTTAGTCTTCAATCAGGCTTCTCTTTGGGAATACCTTAATGATTGTAATGTACCAGTTAGTCTTTAATAGGGTTCTTTGGGAATACCTTAATGATTGTAATGTACCAGTTAGTCTTTTATCAGGCTTCTCTTGGGAAACAGAGACTCAATTGTATCAGGGTTTAAATCTCTTCCTCGAGTTCCCTTTTAAGTAAAACTGAAAAAAAAAAACATAATGATTTATGTGACATAATATGTATAGAGTCAAATTTACAGTTCTTTAGATACCAGACTGTCTAAATGAGGGTTCTCGTTTGTGTCTGGCCTCCATAAATGTCTGTGTCCAGAAAAGATACGTTGTGTGTGTGTTGCAGTCACTACGTGAACACGTTGAAGTGCGTGGCGTATGTCCTCAAAGTTCAGCGCTATGACTGCAGTCTGCAACAGCTGCAGCAGATGTCGGTGAACGACTCACGGCTCCCCTTTTATCAACTGGACATTCACGACGACTTCACTGTCTGTAGGAAACAAGGTAAGCAATGCACTTATTCGTTGACTATTAGGTCAGCTTAAATGACTAAAGAGTAATAATAAGAACTGTTTAGTTGAATGCAAATGGAAACTAATGCGCATATACAGACTAAGTGTGCTCCAGTGGGTTCTTGTGTGGTTTAGGGATCAGTTGTGTCAAAAAAGAATTTAACTGATTCAGTTATAAGAGCGAGTGGATAAAGGACAAGGTGAATCACAACAGTTTCCATGACATGGTGCATCCACTCTTTGTCTTACCTACACTTTGTGAAGTAAAGCCACACACTCTACTGGTGGATCGTTGCAGGAGTGGAGCTGTCTTTTCTGTGGACCTGGATACCACGCCTGTATGTGGTGTGCCTGACGCTTTTGTGTATGTGGGAGAGTACTGGTGTGATGACAGTCAACGAGACGTCAGCATGTCTCCGCCAGAGTCCAATCGGACCACATCAAGCTGGGATGTGGAACAGAACATCACCAGAACGTCAACACCATCAACAAGAAGCACATACCTTAGGAGGCGTGTTCCAACCAACAAGTGCACGTGAGTTTCCATCACTGTGAAAGATGCGTGATTGAATCTTAGTATAGGTCTCCCTATATCATTTATAACCCATTGCGCACTTGTCATTTATTTGACCAGGTAGTTAGGTAGATAAGGTTGCTTATCGTCCTATATCACTTATAAACCATTGTGCACTTGTCATTTATTTGACCAAGTACTAGGTAGACAAGGTTGTGCACTTGTCATTTATTTGCCCTGGTAGTTAGGTAGATAAGGTTGTGCACTTGTCATTTACTTGACCAGGTAGTTAGGTAGATAAGTTGTGCACTTGTCATTTATTTGCCTAAGTAGTTAGGTAGATAAGATAAGGTTGTGCACTTGTCATTTATTTGACCATGTAGTGAGGTTGATAAGCTTGTGCACTTGTCATTTATTTGACCAAGTGGTTATGTAGAGAAGGTTGTGCACATTCCATTTATTTGACCAGGTAGTTAGGTAGATAAGGTTGTGCACTTGTCATTTATTTGACCATGTAGTTAGGTAGATAAGGTTGTGCACTTGTCATTTATTGACAAAAAAGTTAGATAAGGTTGTGCACTTGTCATTTATTGACCATGTAGTTAGGTAGATAAGCTTGTGCACTTGTCATTTATTGACCAAATAGTTAGGTTTATAAGGTTATGCACTTGTCATTTATTGACCAAATAGTTAAATAAGGTTGTGCACTTGTCATTTATTGACCATGTAGTTAGGTAGATAAGGTTGTGCACTTGTTATTTATTGACCATGTAATTAGGTAGATAAGGTTGTGCACTTGTCTTTTATTGACCAAATAGTTAGGTAGATAGGGTTGCTTATCGCCCAGCTAAGTGTATTTTACTCTCAAATTTTGGTGACAAAGACTTAAATATCAATACCCTGCCATTATACAGACACAAACCTACCCACTGCCCTCGCCATAGGCGTACATACACACAAGCGTATACATATGTATGATGTAGGGCTGTTCAAAATGACAACTGGTGTATGTAGGTGTTTTGTTTTGAAATGTATAAGACGAAGGTGTAGAGTGCGTGTATGTAATAGACATACATTTTGAATAGCTTTTTACCTATTGTACCAGTGCTGTCGTTTGCTCCGTAACCGTCTTTCCACCTCCACCCCCGTCATAGAATCTTTCAAATTTTAACCTAATGAAATATTGACTGCTGTGTATTTTACAGGAGAGGCGTGAGGAAAACTCTGTGTATTCAAGACAGTTTGCGGGACATAGGCGTGACCTGTTCCGTGGAAGACATCGGCCTTTCTCTGGCCTATTCCCCACTTGTCCAGAACTCTGACACGCCCTGGCTCGTGATGTCAAACAATGCAGAGGTAACCGACATGCTCAGTCTGTCACTGTGCCGCACAATAGTGCAGGTTTCTTTTGAAAGGTTATCTAATTAAGATTATCTGTAGGTTCACATCTGTTTAAGATTCTTTTTAGTGTTTTTGTTTTTCTTTTTTGTCACTTAACTGCTTTTTATATAATAAAAAACTGTATTTAGATAGTGGTCATTGTTGCATGATCGTACATCAAGTTTATGACTTGACAGTTATGTTGAAATGTTTCGTATATGATACAAAAAGCGGGTAAAAAAAAAGACACAATGTTATTTCAGACGTGCTTTCAGCACGATGGAGATCCTTGAACTGTGTTACTTACGCTGTGCCTCAGTTCTAGAGTTTTTTTCAGATTACGTCAGCAACCTAGAAAGTGGAGATGCCTGTTTCAACCAAACAGACCCAGCACAGATGAGCTGTCTCCAGTATCTGGGACCGTTCTATCAGAGTGGCCCCATTTCTGTGGAGCAGTCGTGCAAGTGAGTACCAAAGCATGGTTTTCATCTGTGACTCTGATCAATGTTTGGTGTTATTCGACACACAGATATAGTTCTTTTGTTGGCACAGTGTCTGTCATTGGTTTTGGTCCCTGTTAGTCTGGTTGTAGAAAATGCTAATTTGTGAAAGCAAGTCCGTTTCACCCGAGCTCAGCTGGACTCACAGATTATCATTTTTGTTTTGAATTGTTTCAGTGCCCTTTCAACAGTTATTGGCTGTTTGAACAAAACAAACATGTGCAGTAAGGAAGACACCAGTCAATCCGTGATTGGCCTCTACTCCTTGTTGTACACTTACAAGATGGATCTTAACGTCGAGTTGGATGATAAAGTCAACTATGACAACGTGGCTCTGATGTTCTCCTGTCTCCCAGGTCAGATAATGGATGATGTGTAGTTTAGCTATAGAACTGTGTATGTGTGTGTGTGTGAGTGTGTGTGTGTGTGTGTGTGTGTGTGTGTGTGTGTGTGTGTGTGTGTGTGTGTGTGTGTGTGTGTGTGTTTGCGCACACGCACGCGTATGTGTGTGTGTGTGTGTGTGTGTGTGTGTGTGTGTGTGTGTGTGTGTGTGTGTGTGTGTGTGAATCGATGAATAGTAGTAAATGGAAATCTAAACCGAATTACCTTCTTTTTTCACTCCTTTTAAAAACGCTGACTTAATGATCACACAGTCCTTACAGATGATTATGCTCAACAGACACGTCTTCTGTTTTCTAAGATATTGGCGGTGTGCTGGTCTGTGTGAGGTTTGGAACGAGCACATATGAACACTTATTAGTCATGCCTCTCTTTTGGTGTATCATGTGTGAAAGACACAGATGCAGAGCCTTACTGAAGAGTTTTGTGCCACATGAACTCCACACTCGTGATCACAAATCGCTGAAGCGCCTCTGGCGTATGTTGAGCTATTCTGTGAAAGGAGTGGTTGTATAGATGGCCAAAATAAATAATAGGGAAAGTATGTCACTGAGAAGCTCAGAAGATGAGACCCAAAAGAAAAAAAACAAGTGTAAGAAACTATAGCAGAATAGAAACGACTTAAGCAGCATAGTGATGTGTATGTACCCATGGTGCGTTTCAGACGAGGAGTGTCCCTCTGAGTGGCTGACTATCTGGTCTATGACTGGTGAACAGTGTTCGCCATCCATTGAGGCCCTCGCCACCAGCAATGATACAAAGGACATGTGCTTGTGAGTCCAGTGCTCCCAGTGCGGGATCTAATTGGTGGATAGCATTGATGGATAATACAATTATGCAAAGATACGAAACGTCTGCATGGAATGTATTGTAATATCTATTTCGAGAATCAGGCCTTATCATTTCTTCTCAGCAACAAAAACTAATTCAACTGAAAAAATGATATGGACAACGCCAAACTAATCAAACTGTAAAAAAAATGACATAGACAATGCCCACAAAAATCTTTTCGTTTCAAATAAATTGTATTTAAATAAACGATTTACGAAAAAAAAAATAAACACGGGGAAGGAACTTGAACATTCGTGAATCGGAACTACTTTTAAACCGTTGAAAAATTTTCGAAACTGTTCAGAATCTTCACTGAATATGCTTCACTAAAAACTAGATGTGTTTAACGTCAAAATCTTCAAATTAAACAAAGTCAGATTGATGTTTCTCTAGATGATAATTATGTTTAATGGAAAGATTGATATATGTCTAGATGATAATTATGCTTAATAATAATTAGCTGTGCCTGGCCTCAGTAGATATGAGACTAAAGGGATTTATTATCGGTTTCAGTCACTACGTGAACACGTTGAAGTGCGTGGTGTACAACCTCAAAGTCCAGCGCTATGACTGCAGTGTACAGCAGCTGCAGCAGAGATGTCGGTGGATAATTCGCGGTTTCCATTTTTATCAACTGGGACATTCATGACAACTTCACTCTTTGCACAGACTTAGGTAAGATCGACGTACTGAAACTTTCGGTCGTCTTATTTCATACTTATATGCGAGCATGCGACCGTGCATGCTCCCTCTGTCTGTCTGTATGTCTGTCTGTATGTCTGTCTGTCTGTCTGTCTGTCTGCCTGCCTGCCTGCCTGTCTGTCTGTCTGTCTGTCTGTCTGTCTATCTGTCTGTCTGTCTTTCTCTTTCTCTCTCTCGCTCTCTCTCTCACACACACACACACGAGCGCGCACTCACACACACACACATACACACACATTCTCAGACACTGCACAAAATTATTTCATACGCAGTAGTCCGGTGTTTTCAGTTTTTCAGGCCAACAGAGTTTCTTGCAAAATGGGGATTGGACTTAATCTTGTTACACAAGGGGGGACCGGACTTAATTTTGTACACAAGGAGGACTGGACTTAATGTTGTTACACAAGGGGGGACTGGACATAATGTTGTTACACAAGGGGGACTGGACTTAATGTTGAATGGTAAAGGTGATAAGTGCTCCATGACATTTTGATGATTCCCAACAAATCATTGAATGGTAATGATGACCAGTGCTCCATGACATTTTGATGATTCCCAACAAATCATTGAATGGTAAAGGTGATCAGTGCTCCATGACATTTTGATGATTCCCAACAAATCATTGAATGGTAAAGGTGATCAGTGCTCCATGACATTGTGATGATTCCCAACAAATCATTGAATGGTAAAGGTGATCAGTGCTCCATGAAATGAACATTGAAGTCAGATTGCAGTGCAGACTGACAGTGGTCTTAAGCGAGTCACGTGACAACAATCACAACGGCATGAACAGAAACAGCTGTTCTTAGGTTACAATACAGACGTGTGTTGGTCTTAAACACAGTAGTAGTAGTAGTGGTGGTTGTTTTGATTATATAGATTTTAAAAAATGTTTTCAGGGTTGGCCTTTTTGATAGTTTTAAAACATACTTTTTCAGAGTGGTGGTAAAATCTATTTTCGAGGGTACGATTTAGACTTTTCAAGGGCTTTAAACAGATAATTTTAAAACCTACCTGTTCAGAGTGGTGGTGAAATCTCTTTTCCAAGGTACGTTTTAAAATCTACCTGTTGAGTGTGTGGTGAAATGTATTTTCCAGGCTATGATTTAGACTTTTCAAGGGCCTTAAACAGCAGCAGTCTGTGTGAGATGCCGGATGCCCTGATGTACATCGTGAACTATAGAATGGACGACGACAGGGACATGGATAGAACATCCCCTCCCCAGAAAGGACAGAGACCACAACATCCCAACGGGACAGCTGGCCACCACCACCGCAGATCTCCAGTCTGAGGAGAGACGTTCAGATAGATTGCCTCTCCCGTCAAACCCTTGCACGTAAGTGTGGGGTGTCACTGTAACAAATTATTCCCGAACATCATGGGTGTGTGTATGATGATACTGAGAGCTCATAACGTTGAACTCGTACGTGGCGAAAAAAGAAGGTATGTTCGTGTGACAATAGACTGCCTTTATGTTCATGTTATTCATGGACTGGTGGAAGTGAGGATAGAAGAGAGAGAGAGAGAGAGAGAGAGAGAGAGAGAGAGAGAGAGAGAGAGTGTATGGTTTGTTTATAGCCCAGCCGACCGCGAAGGGTCATATAAGGGCTGTCACCTCGTTGAAGTTAACTGTCAATAGATTGGTGTAACCATATGCTTCCATAAATAGATGTCTACTGTACACTGTAATATAAAAAGATCTCTGCCATAAGAAGTTCAACGTGTGCATTTATGTACAGCAGGTTGATAAGACAATGTATTATTGTACCTAAAGATGACCTTGCAGAGTCTGCTTTTGGCACTGCTATGAATACAGTGACATTGTTGTGAGGTGTGTGGTATGTCAGTGCATATGGCACTGCTATGAATACAGTGACATTGTTGAGGTGTGTGGTATGTCAGTGCATATGGCACTGTTGTGAATACAGTGACATTGTTGAGGTGTGTGGTATTTCAGTGCATATGGCACTGCTGTGAATACAGTGACATTGTTGAGGTGTGTGGTATTTCAGTGCATACGGCACTGCTGTGAATACAGTGACACTGTTGAGGTGTGTGGTATTTCAGTGCATACGGCACTGCTATGAATACAGTGACATTGTTGAGGTGTGTGGTATTTCAGAGTTGCTTTACGGGCCGCACATCGCGTGACGTCAGTACTGCAGTCTCTAGGACTTCCTTGTAACCTCACCGTTGTGTCAGGCGTCCTGGGTCAGCAAGACTTCTCCAGGCAGCCTGAACTGAACAAGGCTGTCCAACAGTGCACAGGTATGTGACTTTCTCCAGGCAGCCTGAACTGAACAAAGCTGTCCAACAGTGCACAGGTATGTGACTTCTCCAGGCAGCCTGAACTGAACAAGGCTGTCCAACAGTGCACAGGTATGTGACTTCTCCAGGCAGCCTGAACTGAACAAGGCTGTCCAACAGTGCACAGGTATGTGACTTCTCCAGGCAGCCTGAACTGAACAAAGCTGTCCAACAGTGCACAGGTATGTGGCTTCTCCAGGCAGCCTGAACTGAACAAAGCTGTCCAACAGTGCACAGGTGTGTGTGTGTGTGTGTGTGTGTGTGTGTGTGTGTGTGTGTGTGTGCTGTTGTCCATTTTTGTGCATAGATTTATCCAGTTTATTTATCAATTTCTATCCTTTTACAACAAGCTAACACATGATCTTGCATGCATGATTATGACTACTTAGAACATTATTTGCAAACCTTAGAAAAACATTATTTAACAATAATTGCATGTAGCGTATAATCAAACATACCAATGTAGCAAATATATTGATTGATCTCTGCAGAATGGATTCAAACGAAGTTATTTGTTTTGGTCACTTGTATATAAATGATCAAACATTGCAGTTGTGTAGCAGTTGTCACAAATAATAAACCGTCCTTGGCAGTGGAGGCTACTAAGGCCAACAGTAAGTAATATGGAGATGTTCACATTTTTGACATCTTTCCCCTCGGAATGGTTTCTGTCTCAAGATGTTATTCCGTCCTGTTTTATGCAATTGTGCAGAGTACTCAGACAAGCTGGAAAATTCTGCAGACCGATGTTTCAACTTTAGCGAGGGTTCCTCGACAGCCATGGCGTGTGGCCGGTACATGGCACCCTTCTTCAGCCCTGCTAACCTGTCAGCGCCCATCATGTGCAGGTCGGTTGGCTGTGGGCGGATAGAGAGCTAGCGCTGTCTTGTGGAGCATTACATAGAGAAACGGATGGCTGTGGGCGGGTAGAGAGCTAGCGCTGTCTTGTGGAGTATTACATAGAGAAGCGGTTGGCTGTGGGCTGGTAAAGAGCTAACGCTGTCTTGTGGAGCATTACATAGAGAAGCAGCAAATGCTTACACTAAAGGTTGTGGGCCGTCTGTGTTGTTCTAGAAAAGAGTTTTATTCAGCTGCCAGTGTTTTGAGCGTCCTGTTGTGTGTTATTGATTTGTTAGAGCCAAGTGTTGTAATGGTTGGGGATTCTGAGAGTATTAACAAAAGTTTGCACAGTTATGAAAATCTAAATTGATGGTTCATTCATAGATACGTATTCTTTGAGTTACGTAGTCTAGAATTTTATATGATGGGTGTTTAAAACATGATGCATGCATTTCCCCTTCTGTTTATTTTTTATTGCACCAAAAAGGCCACTTTTTTCTGTCCCCAAAGAAGAAAGTATTGTAACCCATATCACATATATTTTCATCTTGTTGAAACGCGAGTGGGTGTTTTGACTAGTGTGATGATGGTTTCCAAGTCATTGTAATATATTCAATAATATAACGATTGATGCTCATGTTATCATTTATGTCTACTAATGTGTCAGCTATTTCCTTCACAGCAGAGCATACCTTGAGATATGTTGTTTCCTAAGTTACCAATAGTAAACAGTCAATCTAAGGCTGACAGGTGTATTAACCTGTCCGCCTGTCCATTGTCAAGTTTGTTTTGCCGCTGGTAACCCGTTGTGTCTTTTGATTTCACATCAATACTGTGTGCCCACCGTTGTGTGTGGTTGATTGACAAGTCGCCATGTTTAGTTATCTGCATGTTCCACGTATCATGTGCGCCTACCAAAGTCACTGGTGATTGCCAGGTTAGCGGTGTTTTGTCTGCAAATGTCACGTTATATTCACAGGTCATCTGCCAATGTATCTTAATCTGCAAGTCTGTAGCTGCTTCTCTAAGAGTATTTGTTCATTTCTCAGTCGTCGATGTATCTGTTGCTTGACGTATCATCATATGTTCCTGCCCATGTATATGTCGATTTTCGTGACATCACATATACTTACAACTGTGTCCGTAACAACTGACGGCATCACATAATCTTTGAATGTGTGTGTTGATTTTGATCATCATCGCAAATGCCAACTGCGTGTCTGTTGATTCTCAGCTCTACACTGTGCGTCTGCCAACGTGCCTGTATGGCTAGCTCATTCCTAAGTCTCATTTTCCGTGTTCCACAGGTCATCGCAGGAGCTGGTGGCCTGCCTCAGCGCCAACAGTGGCTGCAGTGAAGAGGACAGTAGGCAGTCCGTCACTGACTACTTGTCCTTTGTCTTCACCTTCTCTTCCAACTGGGCAGGGAGAGGCTGGCTGGTGCCAACCCCCACAACGTCTATAGGGCTCTAGTCTGTGGCACGGACACACCAACACACCAACGCTGGTTAGTCCCCGCGTCGCCTTTCTTCTTCTTCTTCTTCTTCTTCTTCTTCTTCTTCTTCTTCTTCTTCTTCTTCTTCTTCTTCTTCTTCAGCCTCTGCTTCTTCTTCTTTCTTCTTCTTCTTCTTCTCTTCTTCTTCTTGTGTAAGACAAGGGATAACGCCATTTGCTGCGATTCCCTCAGTCTGATAAAAAGATGTCTGGCGATTGAAGACCAGCGATTTCTGACAACAGCTGACAGAGAGGTTACGAGAGTGTACCAGTGTGTGAAAATTGCGTATGCAGGAACATGCTGATGATCGTATCAGACAGTTTAGGTACCAAAGAAAAGTTTAATTCCTGCAAGTACACACACACACACACACACACACACACACACACACACACACACACACACACACACACACACACACACACTTATCATCTTCACAGACTTCCTTCAGTCATTCAGTAGGCACAGTCAGGTTTTGCCAGTGTGTAACATAAAGAATTCATTCTTCTCTTCTTCGCGGTGTGTCTTCATTCATTGTTTCTGCACTGTCGCTTTCTGCCAGTCTCTAACACACATTCTTCAGACTTGCCGCCTTCATTCATTGTTTCTGCACTGTCGCTTTCTGCCAGTCTCTAACACACATTCTTCAGACTTGCCGCCTTCATTCATTGTTTCTGCACTGTCGCTTTCTGCCAGTCTCTAACACACATTCTTCAAAATTTGAAAAGAGAGGGGCTAGTTACCGCCAAGGACACAGACAAACAAGAGTACAGGACTAGACACAATGCATTTTTGACCACTTGGGTCTTCTTCAGGCGAAAAACACACAATATTTAGGACAGTGACAAGAAGAACATGTAGCCACTTAGCTGCGCTTCTCTTTTTCGTCTCCAACTTGAAAATGGGCCGCTGGAGACCCACAAGAGAAGCGCAGCTAAGTGGCTCCATGTTCTTCTTGTCACTGTCCTAAATATTGTGTGTTTTCGCCTGAAGAAGACCCCAGAGGTCGAAATGGCGGTAACAAGCCCCTCTCTTTCACATTTTGCTTCATTTTCCGCCTTTAGGCATTGTTTTGAAACAATACATTCTTCAGACTTACCGTCTTCACAGTGTGCCATCACTCACTGTGTATGCAGTTTCCGTTTCTGCCAGCGTCTGACACTGACGGCCCCTTTCTGTCATTCAGATCCCACCTTCATGGCCGAAATGCCCATCATCAGTTTACAGTGGGATCCAGCCATGGCCTACTCAAGCTCAGAGGAGTTCACACAGACTGCTGCTCGTATACAGAACATGGTGAGGACGATTCGCGCTTTCTGCTGGCTGTGTAGTTACTGGGAATGCAATTGTCGATTCTTTTCCACACATTCAGTCTGATTACGTTTCAGTTTCAATTTCATCAAGGAGACGTCACTGCGTGCGGACTAGTTCCTATACGCTACACCACATCCGCTAAGTTTTGAGACCACACTACACATGATTTGAAGCTGATGGATATATGACTAACAACTAAGATGAGACAATAGAAGAAGAGGGTCTCGTGGCTACGACTCAGTGGATATCTGACCTACGCATTAGCCCAACGCGCTGGTCAGACTTGAATGCCTACCTCCCATGGTTTTTTTTTATGCGTGTGAAGTGAATGTACACGAGTGTGTTTGATGTGTGGGCATGGGCTCATGTGTGTCCGTGGACGCATGTGTGTATGTGTGTGTGTGTGTGTGTGTGTGTGTGTGTGTGTGTGTGTGTGTGTGTGTGTGTGTGTGTAAGTGTGTGTACGTGCGTGCATGCATGTGTGTGTGCGCAGGTGTGTGTGCGCATTTGTGTGTGCGTGTGTGTGTGTGTGTGTGTGTGTGTGTGTGTGTGTGTGTGTGTTTACAGTGAGGTTTTCTCCAGGCATGTTCTTCGTTGCGATTCTGCGAATTGTCTCTATCAAAATGTTCTGTGGCATCTTCCAGAACAGAATCTGTGCTTATTTGATTTGACGTGATGTAATTTGACACGACATGCTATGAAATCGTGATGTGATGTGAGGAGATATAAGCCGACGTGCCGTGGTGTGCTGTGTGCAGATGGATGCTGTGTTCAGACAGAGCACCGTTGGCAAAGGTGTACAGCTACAGCCAAGTCGTCAGACTCAGGTAACGTAGAGAAAGCAGGGAGTGTCCACCCTCCACTTCTGTTTGATTATATGGTGTGTGCAGAGCACAATGTATATGGTGATCACAATGTTTTCAGTCAGACAGATATGTTTGCATGATTGCGTTAGTGTTTGCAAATATTGAGCTGGATCTCCCTCCCTCCCTCTCTCTCTCTCTCTCTCTCTCTCTCTCTCTGTCACACATACATACACATACACAAGCGCGTGCGTTCGCGTACACACACACATACACACAGACACACACACACACACACACACACACACACACACACACACACACACACACACACACACACACACACACACACACACACACACACACACACACACACACACACACACACACACACACACGCACGCACGCTCGCACACACACACACACACACACACACACACACACACACACACACACACACACACACACACACACGCACACACACACACTCGTGCACACACGCACGCACGCACGCACAGCGCACGCACGCACAAATTAACCCACACAAACTCGCACACATACACACATATACCAGCATGTGGCCGTGGTGATTTCAGAGAGGGCAGTGTGGTGGCCATGGTGAAGATCTACCTGCTTGACGAGGGCACTGTGACTGACCCCTTGGCGCAGGATCTCCTGTCTCAGCTGCAAGGAGACGACGGGCTGCAGTTGATAGAGACCGCCTTCAGTGAGGCCCTGAGGAGAGCTCAGCAGACTGGAGACATGGATCTGATTGTTGGTGACTTCCGCTTCACCGTGCCGGGTAACAATACAGTCTGCTGTTGTGGAGAGAGAGAGAGAGAGAGAGAGAGAGAGAGAGAGAGAGAGAGAGAGAGAGAGAGAGAGAGAGAGAGAGAGAGAGAGTAAATGTTCATAATTAATTACAATGTATATTAATTTACGCAATTTACTGGCAATTTACTGGTTATTTTCATTTAAGAAATGTAAGAAAGATTTGTGGTTTAGCGTTTCTTACAAAATTTCATTGAACACTTTTTGTACTCGATGAAGGTGTTCGTACTGATTACTGATGGCATTTTCATTGTGTTAAGACGTGAAAAAAAAGTTATCTCTCTGTAGCAATAACAGTGTTGTTGACAGACAGTGCAAACTGACTACAATATGAATTTTATTGTAATATGGCTAGATGCTTGAATGCTGACCTTTACATGTGTGTGTGTGTGTGTGTGTGTGTGTGTGTGTGTGTGTGTGTGTGTGTGTGTGTGTGTGTGTATGTGTGCACTTACTGACACTAAAGTCACGATGCTTAGGATGGAAATAAACCCACATCTTTACGCACACATAAACAGACATAGACATAGACAACTGGCATGTGCGCATACGTGCAGATCTGGTGCAAACTGTAGTGATTTGTCCTGATGCAGAAATGTTAAACAAGTGTCCGTCGGACTGGACCACCATCTGGGCACAGACCTACCAGTCTTGCCCCCATCTGGAAGCTCTCTCTGCCTCCAACGACACCCGCGACACCTGCATGTGAGTTACAGATGTAGAGAGACAAGAGTACTTGTGTTGTAGAATAGAGCATAAAAGAGCGTCGTTGTTCTATGGATAATGTGCTTAAATGTACACATGGTATTCTTGAAATTGAAACGTTGCTGTGCTGATGTTGCTCATTTACAGGATTTTTTTTATTGCAGTGATAATGCAGTCCATTGTTGGAAGCGTTT